>BDUI01000358.1:23995-56343 GCA_002335545.1 Apodemus speciosus | reverse complement strand
GAGGAGAGGGGAAGTACACTTCCCACCAAGTCTGACTACCATGAGCTGTATCCTCCATACCCAGATGATGAAGGGAAGAACTGACTCTCATGGTTTGTTCTCTGACCTCCATATGCATACTGTGGCACATACATAGACACAAATAAATATATATGTTAAAAAGACAAGAGAAAGCAAATGTTAATTATTGAAAAAGTTAGGCAACAAGATAAACACCAATAACTATATAAAATGTACAGGAAAAAAAGACTAGAAGCAATGCTCTAAAATGGAAATCATAGTTATTTCTGGTGCTAAGACATGAGGTGTATTCATTTTCTTTATATATTTAAATGGATCTTCTAAAATTTCTGGAATGCATATATGTATTTTAAAATTTGAGAAAAATAAAATGAGAGAAAATTTCAACACCTTCAAAAGGTATGCTTTTCCCTAAAGTTTTTAGCCTGTTGCCTCAGAGCTTAAGATTCACAATGACACACTCCTAAACATTTACTGAAGCAAAGAATCTATGAATAAATGATACTAAGAGCATAACAAACTATGTACAGCCTCCCCTTTCTTTGTCATTTAAATTTTAAGGTCACACCAATACATGTCAAGGGTCTTACCTTAATTATGAATTAGTTGTTGCTACTAGACAATATTGTTTTTAGAATAGCAGATGACTAGGTTTCTCAAAGTTATCAAAGAGCCCATAAAATTTATTACTTATTCCTATGTCTATTACTAGGAGGCTCTAACTTCATTCTGGAGAGACTCTCCTTTCTCTCCAGTGACTTCCATTATTAAGCTGGCAAGCTTAATAATCGGCCTTAGGAAATCACCATCTATCTCTATCATCTTTGAATGGTATGTGTATTCTCCCGTAGCAAAATTTTTTACCTTTGCTCATTCAAAGAAAACACTTAATTATTCAGAAGCTAGTATGCTCAGGACATGGGTGACAAAGATGAGCAAGTCTATGTTTTTTAAAGAAGTTTTCTGTTGTTTTTTGTTTTTGTTTTGTATTTTTATTTAGTAGGGAGAGTCTTGGATATTAAAAAAATAACAGAAAAACAAACAAACAACAACAACAACAAAAAAAAAAAAACCCCGAAGCAGTAAGTAAAGCAAGCATTATAACCAAATCCATAAATGATCATTTGTGTCTGAGCTTTGCTGTGGACCAGTTTTGGCTTTTGTTTTTTTCTTTGTTTTTAAATGCTTATCTCCATTTTCCTTTTGTTAGATCAGTTTCCTTCAACCCAGGATGCCTTTTTATAGTACCTTATCTAAGTCAACTCAAACTCAGAAAGTCCTACAAATTCTTTTTTATTTTCTCATTCTCTATGTATTGGCATAGATGATTGATTAGTTTATCATGCATGAAGGGCTCTTGCCCTTTAGTAATTTGTTTACTCGTTTTCACATCTAGCACTTTCCTGCCCTTCATTAAGAGAAGTTGGCTTCCAGGTAACTTTATCTAACAGGAATCATGGGCTATTGGAGATAGAGGCTAGTCTATTTATTCTTCCCTTCCAAGTGCTGTACTTCCACAAAACATCTGTCAGTAGCTCTGTCTCCTAGCTGTAGCTTCCTGGAATAAGCGTCTCCAATAACCCTGGATCCAGATAAATGGTTCTGATGTCAGAAATCTGATGATACCATCTCTTGCCACTGTACCTCTGTCATTGTGGCTTCTTAGTTCTATGATCTTTGAGTAAGTAATTCCTCCCATGAAAATCTCTTTATTAAAAATAACTAGAGTGATTTTCATTTTCTGAGTGGACATTGTCCAAGTCAAAAACATATCTAACATCAAAAGCCTGAACAGCCAAGACTTCTTTTGGTCTTACTCTATGTGTGTTGCTCTTCCCCTGTCCACATTCTTCCTCCAAAACTAACACCATCAGTTACTCAGTGGGCATTTATGCTATGGGTCACGCTTTTGGTCAAGATGTTGAGACACAGTGTTCCTCAAATTCATGATCCTCTTGCTTTAGCCACCCAAGTTCTAGGGAAACAGATGTGAGCCACTTTGCCTGACTTCAATTTTAAGACCATAAATGTAAAGGCAGGAAAATAGAGTTATAAAGTTGCAGAAACATACTTATGATATCGCTGACGTCATCTGCATTTGGTAAAAAGTTCTACTGTGAATTCTTGTCTGTTCTAAAAGTTGTCATTAATAGCAATTATAGTTCCTTGAACAGTTCCCGCATCACACATTTACCATTCTGTGAATATTATCTTTAATCTCTGGAATTCTTCCTAAGGTATGAGTTCAGCTAATTGAGTTTCAGAATTATTAGCGGATTCTTCTTTGGCCATAGAAAACTTGTGGAATAACTAGAATTTAAATACACATCCCTCCAGTTTCAAAGGAAGTGGACTATTTTGCTGCTGCAAAACAGTGTACCTAAATCTAAATGGAATATGCATACAACAGTTTATACAGTAGATACAAAACAAACTCAAAATTAGATAGACTACATCAAGTTTAATTATAAGGAAGGGAAAAGCATTAAAGTAAGCAGTGAAGTTGCCATCCATTAATCCCTGGCCCTCTTCCTATTAAAGAATGGTTTCTATAWTTCCTCTTCTAAAATAATTGTTAAGGAGGGCTGGGAATGCCAAGTTCCCTTGTCTGAACTTGACTTAGTTGGCAAAACATGAAAAATCATCAGTAATCTTTTCCAGGTATTCTTGTTTGGTTAAGTACTCTGTCTTGCCCAAAGGTCACATGATTTGAGTCTAGGTTTATACTGTCAAAAATTAAATGCTCCTAGAACGTTGCTACTCAAAATGTAGTTCTTTACAAGTATAGAAATTAAAAATACATTATGCATATTTTATATCAAGTTTGTATTGTCATGAGATACAAACCCAATAGGTTCATCTCATGAAACAAGGTACCTGAGTGATGCTATAATTGCGGGGTGAGTTACACATGTCCTAGAGTGCTTGCTAGTCAGTTCAGTAGAACTACCTCCAAGAACTATGATGTTGATGAGGATAAATACAAGCTGGAGAGATGGCTCAGCAGGTAAAGGCACTGGCTCCAAGCCTGATGACCTGAGTTTGATCCCTGGGATCCACATGCTGGGGGAGAACACTGACTCTCACAAGTTGTCTTTGGCCAAACACAGATACACAAATAACTAAGATGTAATTTAAAAATTGTTTTTAAGGAACAGATAGAATTGTTACTGACCTTTATCAGTTTGATAAGCACTACTCTATACAGGACCAGAAAGTATACAATCGATTGTCTTTGCATTGAAATAAACACAGTACAGATATGCAAATATGTAAATCTATATGAGTACTTGTACCTATAGAGATATGCATACAAGCGCACATTCATATACAATATTTTTCTAAGTTACATAAGCCTCATCTTATTTGGGCAAAAGGATCTCCCTGAAATTATCCAAGTTAAGACAGTGGATTGGCAAATTCAGAAAAACTGTCTCAGACTATCATCAATTCAGAAATAAGCTAATGATTCATTCCCTATGTCATGAAAGTCTTTCCGAGTATTTTTAGGTCATTTTATTACCACCATAGAGGGGATGGACCTTAAAACTCAATATCTACTTTATGTGAGTGCTCTGTCTGTTCTGAATCTCTTTTCAGCAAAATTGCTGCTCCCAAGAGATATAAAGGTAATCAGACTTGTGCCTTAAAAGAAAAGAAATATTGGAAATGTCTGCATAAGAGCAGACACATTTTTAGATGCCCTTTCTCCATGTGTGAGAAAATAATCTTCTGCAAACCCAGCTACATGAAATTGTCCACATTTAGCATTTTTCTCTCAGCTGCAGGTGTAACATTAACACTCCTCTTACATGGATCAACAAAATTCAAATTTGGTAGTTCTTTTAAGTTGTGAAACAGTCAAAGTCTAAGAAACATTCTTAGTGACTTTTCTTGGGATACAGGCTTTGAAAAATGCAAATTAGAACTATGTATACTCCTCAATTAGAAGCTTTAAACCAAGTCATTTGAACAAGAAAAATGCTCCAATAAAAATTTCCATTAAAATGCCATAAATTTTGATTTTCGAAGTTACATTTCTATCCTGCAAATGGAAAAAAATCAATTGTTCCCAATTAATGCTGAAGAGGCTGGTAAATTTTCTGTTTTTCTTTTTAAGCAGGATAGCGGAGATAAAAGAAGGCCATGTTAATATCTATATTCTGTTTTGCAAATCTGAGAGAATCTCCTATGCTAACTATGTCAGCTATGAAATAGAGTGTTATTTGGGATTCAATAGCTTAATTATGCTGATAAAGCAGTTTTATAAATCATGCTACACATAATGGATATTTTGAGAACAGTGAGCTAAAAGACATAAAATACGTGTTCAGGACTTGATTCTTCAATCCATATGTCATTACAAATATGTCACATCACCTTGAGCTTCTCCTTGCCCAAGTCCAAACAGAGAGAGGAAACAGTTACCCAATCCTCTGGTGTGATAACATTATTTTCCAAATCAAAAGCAGGAGTACACTCAAAGCCTGCTAAGACATGAGATCTGAAATTGAGAATGATAGAGAACCCAGACCATCTAAGTCAGAGATGTGTACAGGTGAAACTAGGTTATTTCTTAAGACTCTTTATACACTAAATAGCACCACACAAATCTAATTATAATTATTATAAATATGATTATCCTATCATCTCTATCTCCTAAGCTGGTGATGACAAAGTAATTGGAGTTGGGGGCAGGACAACTGTATCCACAAGATTAAGCCTAATTCTAGCAAGGAGTTAAGAGGAAAAAAAAACAAATATTTAGATACATGCCTATCATTCTTTATGGGAAACTAAGACCAAGAAAAAGTAAAAGAAGAGCCTGGGGTCAAGGGCAAGATGGCATCTAGATCTAGACTTCCTTTGTAGTTTGAGGCATTAGAGTAGTAGAGAAACTAAAGGTGAGACTAGATGCCTTGTTTTAAACCTTGAAGCTTCTCGGAGGTGATGGGCATAAAGATAAGGATGAGAATTCCTAAAACATTTGAAAGTCTAAGTTTTAAAAACTGACAGCTTTTTATTACTCAAGTGAATACCATGCTAGATCATGGGTTTCAAAACTTGAACCACAGATAAGACATGCTAGACCCTCCTAGAACTAGAAGAAAGGGAGAAAAAAACTCTTGGTTACAAAGGCATCAGTAAAGGAAAAAAATTGGAAAATCCTATCAGAACACTTACATAGCCTGTCTCCATCTTAATAAAATGGAATGATCAGTTAACTTTCTGAAGTGTTTCTCTCTGCCTGTTGTATTTTTATCCAAGTCTTCTGTGTGTATACTATTATTCTGCAGAATTGATGGTATCATTAATATAAAAACTAYTAATTTGGAAAGGAACTATACAGGAGCACATAAAGATTTATTTTTAAATAAAGTACCATAAATAAAGTAGACTGAGATACATTTTTTTAAGAGACAAGTTTTTCTGTGTAACCCTGGTCATTTTGGAACTCACTCTGTAGACCAGACTGGCCTCAAACAACAGGATTGTTTAAAAAAAAAATTTAAATAACATACTATGAGAAATAGGAAGCTTTTTAAATACTTTCTTAAAAATTCAATGACAAACTTAAGTGAAATGCCAACTTTGAGAAAAGGACAGCTCTTTAATCATTTAATTGCACTGCATGTAAATCAGTGAAATTATATTTCAAAATAACCTGCCGAGTATATTACCAGTGAACTCCCACTGATTTGTAAATGCGTTTGGGAGTCACACAGAGCTTTATAACAATCATCACATTAAATTTCTAAAAATGCTGATAGAAACATTAAAGCCACTTCATGGATGAAGCATACAACTCCTTATAAGGAACCAGAATGAATGGACCATTTCAGAAAAAAGGAAGCAGATAAGACATTTTCCTTTTTTATATCTCAACAACTACACTATTATTTTCACTACGACTGTATTATTAATATGGGTACAGATAAAGAAATACTAAAAATCCAAAAAAAACCAACTAATGCCAATTTGTTTTTATTTATTTCTTCCTACTGAAAATCTAAAAGAATGTTTTTACAAAATTATTAATGTTGTATAAAATTTTTCTGGAATTACAAAGTCCTAATGACTACCAAACAGTTACAGTAAACATTTAAATAGCTACTTTTTTAAAGATTATTTTTATTTTATATATAATGTTTTCCACACATACATACATTATATATACATATACATATATGTATACACACATGTGTGTGTGTGTGTGTGTGTGTGTGTGTCTACCACATATGTACAGTGCCCTTAGAAGTCAGAAGAGGGCGTCAGATTCCTGGAACTGGAGTTACAGAAAGGTGTAAGCTGCCCTGTCGATCCTGGGAACTGAACCTGGCCCTCAGCAAGAGCAACCAGTGTTCTTAATTGCTGTGATCTCTCTAGTCCTTCATAGTATTTGTTACAACTATTTCAGATGTATGGGAGCCTGACAATATGTTCCATTGTGACTTGGAAATTTTTGTCTCTCTATATAAAAACTAAAACCAAGGTGGAAAAATACTGATATTTCTAGCATTTGTGGAAAACCCATGCCTAAAGGCCATTTTATATATGTTAGGAGTAAAATAAAACTAGGATTATATTTCTTTTAAATTAAGGGAAGTTAGTCTTGGGAGGGAATGAAGATTTAACTCAGTGGGAGAGTGCCTCCCTAGCATGTAAAAGGCCCTGGGTAAAATCCCCAACACCTTACAAATAATGTTAGTGTGTGTGTACGTGTGTGTGTTAAAATGCACATACATGCATGCACTGGGGGGTGCACAGCTCCTCAAGTATGCTAGGTAAGCACTTTACTGCTCACAGCTACCCCCAACTTCCAGAGTCTCTACTGCTGCTCTTTCCTTCCCTCAGACAAGGTAAGCACTTTACTGCTGTGCTGTATCCCTTTCTTGTTAAAATGTTTAAGCTTGCTTTTGTATGTGTGTGACTGAATATATTTAGAGACTATAATATATGATATAATCCTCTTGAGTTACCTGACTAATTCTGTAAGAATCGGAGTGTTTCAACATGAATTAACAATATGTAAGGATACAGAGTATTTCTAAGTGTTGTGTATGTATACTGAATATGTGTGTATATGTGCATATACGTGAACAGCTGCTTCAGATTTTCTATTATGGATTTCCATTGTTTAAGGCATTATGGTTATAGGGACTCTAAAGAATGAGATAGACACATCAATGCTGAAACATATCTSCTAATTGTGTAAATAACATGTTCATTGTAGAGAATGAAGAGGAAAGATACAAAAGGAAATACCTAAAGTCTATTGACTAGAGGTATCTAATATTAATATCTGGAGTAACATTTTACCTTTCATAATTGAATCCTCATGTGCTAGTTTCAAGCCCTTACAAAATGTATTTGACTCCCACTATCATGCTGCTTAGATCCAAAGAAGGGAAAATGACTGAACTCTTTTAATGGTGACACAGAGATCATAGGTGCATGTTGAACAGGTTGCTTGGGACTGTGAACAAATTAGAAAATGGAAACTTCCTTAGAAGTGGGTTCATTTGGGCTGGAGAGATGGCTCAGAGGTTAAGAGCACTGACTGCTCTTCCAGAGGTCCTGAGTTCAATTCCCAGAAACCACATGGTGGCTCACAACCATCTGTAATGGGATCTGATGCTCTCTTCTGGTGTGTCTGAAGACAGCTATAGTATATTCACATACATACAATTAAAAATAAATAAACAAACAAATAAATAAAATATGTTTTTAAAAAAAGAAGTGTGTGCATTTAGGAACATGTAACACTGGAAGATGTTTGGAATGGGAGTACAGAGAGGGTAAAGACAGGCTTAGCATTTTCAATATGTCACCGTAGGCATACTCTACGTTCAGGCTCTATCAGGAGAGAARGCTAGACATTGTCTAACCCCTGATACACCACACAATCACTCTTCCTTTCATGAACTGAATACATCTGAAGACTTTGAACCATTTTATCCAGTTCAAAGCAACAACTTGGAACTAAAGGGATAACTCTTGAAGAAGGAAAAATAAAACCCAGTAAATAAAAAGTTAAAAGCAAAGATTTCTTTTCAGTGTGTTCTATTTCAAAGGCAGAACATTATAATCTGTCAGAAGAGTAAGAGCAGTGTTGGCATTAATTATATAAGACATCACTGGAGATGAAGGCATAACAAACAAAACTGATCATTCCATGGGTAAAGGAGAACCTACAGCCTAGGAATTTATTGTATCATTTTCAGAAACGCTATCATTTGTTCAAAACTATCATTTATGTAATTAATACATCCTTAGGTATAACTATAAAGTGTATGTATTTACAACAGGTATAATAATATACATGTCTATAGAATATATAATATATATGTGTGTATATATGTATATATATACATATATAAGTATATATAAAAAACCAACATGTACAGATTTTAAGAACAAGAAACTCACAACTCACTACCACCTCGGTCAATTGCTAATATACTCCAAACATCTGTGCACTCCTGATGATTGCCTCTAAGTACCTGAATTCAATATTTTAAGAAATGTGTTAATACTACCCATCATGGGAGGTAAATTGCTAGCATGCAATGTGGGTATGACAGAGGCGTGTGGTCCCTCAGTAAATGGAAGATGTTACTTGTTGAGCAACCATTCAGATAAAGAAATATTTTATTGCAACAACAAGAACCACAAAATGACCTTGGAGATACTAGCTCTGAAAGCTGAAAAACAAATGTCAACCCTTAGTTCATTTGTAGGATGTTTGTAACTACGCTAGAAAGCAACAGAATTTCTTAGGGATTTAGAATAGAATACAGAGTTATATAGCTGCATTTTATTATATGCAAATCACACCTCAATAAAGTTGATTTAATAAAAGAAAGTTTACAATACATATGATGCAAAATTCCCTGCAACCATAAAATGCCATTGCCTTCCAAACGTGGAATGATTAGTCCAAGGTTATAAGCTATATGCCAGATTATAAAATAAAATAAAAACTATTCAAACTATGAAGAAAACGCTAAAATATTATTACATGTTATATATGGCTCTTATAAAAAACGAAAACATTTATGCAAACGTCTATATAATAAGTCTATAATTAGTTTGTCAATCATGTTTGTAATGTCTCATTACAGAATAAAAGTGATAGAAAAGAATGTATAATCACATGGAAATATGGTCGCAGTGTTACTTTTACATAAAAAGTAGATTCTTAACAGTGAATCACTCATTTAAAAATATAGAAGTGTGTGTGTGTTTGTTGTCTGATGGGGATCAACAGCAGGCTTCAGAGGTAACATGGAAGTGTTCTACCACTAAGCTACATGTCCAGTCTGATGAGCTTATTTTTAAGAAGTTTTGAAGGCACTAACTAGGCTAATTCTAACAGTTAATTCTAAGAAGCAATTAATAAATGATTTGGGTTTTTAAAAGTGTATCTGAATTTTTAAACTTTAAAAGGCTAGCACATTAATTCTATAATTTTTTCAAATAAATTACAATAATATAACTAGAGATCATGGTAACTAGAGTTATATGTGGGCCCTGTAAACTACATGTGACATTCAGGTTTTCTACATGTGGTACAAAAAAAATCCAAAATTAGAAGCTGAGGTAATTTATGGGCCTGAAAATGTAATGCTTGAAGATTAACTGATCTTAATTGTATTTATTTTTTAATTTCTAAACATAGCTATACTGAAATGACATGATATTATTTGAAATATTTTGTATATGTTCTGGCTAGTAGAATTTCAGCTAACAATTTTTTTTCTTGTCATGCTTTTTACTTGCATGTTCTAGACTTTCTGCTTTCTGGAAGAAATTATTATCACTTATAATTTTTTAAAAAGTTTTTTTTTTGAGACAGAGTCCCATTAACTAGTTCTGGCTGGCTTGGAACTCACTATGTAGACTAGGCCGGCTTTTATTTACACAGAGATCTGCCTGCCTCCAAGTGCTAGACTTAAAAGTTGTGCTCTGCCAAGCCCAGCAAAGCCCTTTTTCAAGGTTGTTTTGTTGTTTTATTTTGTAGCTGAGTCCTCCTGTATTTCTTAATGTCTCTACATCTGCAGTTCATCATCCAATGAGAATTAAGGCAGGCAATTCATAGATGTGACTCTCCCCTGCCACATACATTCAATCCTGCACGCCTATACAGTTTGTGTGTGAAAAGGTGTGTAAAAAACACTCAAGATTCCCATGGGCTTTATCACAGTCACTTCAGTTTTGTACTTTGTAGGCTTTTGGTTTGCTTGATTTGTTTACTAAGGCAAGAGGTCTCACTCTGTTGCCTCGGCTAGCCTAGAACATGCTGTGTAGACCAGGTTGGCCTCCAGCTCAGTTACCTGCTTATCTGCCTTCCAAGTGCTGGAATAAAAGGTGTGTACCAACCACTATACCCAGTATACAGTATACAACAACTTCACACCTTATGGATTATTAGTTTATAATTTCAAATAAATTCAGACATAAATGTAAAGAATGTGTGATTGTTTAAGTAAAAAAAAAAAAAAATAGCTAAAAATCTAGCCACATCGGAGAATTCAGATTAATCCCTAAAACAACCCAAATTAGGGCTGAAGAGATAGTTTAGCATATAAGAGTACTGCCTGCTCTTTCAGAGGATCCTGTTTTTATTCCCAGCACCCACGTGGTCGCTCACAAATGTCTGTAACCCCAGTTTCAGAAGATCAGATGACCCCCTTCTGGTCTGTTCTAGTAACATGGTGTACAGAGATATATTAAGGGAAAAACACCCTACATGCAAAATAAATAGTAATACAAAACCTTTTAAAAATTCCAAATTATGAAGGAATTAAAAACCTGTCTGGTTTTCATATAAACACCTGCAAATCAATGTAGAGAAAGCATCTAGGTGACTGGACAGGAAACCTGATAATCATCAGCATTCCAAGTACTGGAAAAGGGGCAGAAAATCATTTCATGCAACATCTGTGCCTTAGCAAAAGTTATCCCTTGGGTTTCACAAGGAAGAAATCAACAAAAGAAACTTGAACAGTTCTCTTTAGGGTGCAGCAAATAAAATCATATAGACCTTTAGATATACTAAATTTTCAAGAAGCGGTGAAATTGTCAAGTTATTATTATTTTTTTTTCAGATGAGAATGTCTGCCTGTCAACTGTAAAAAGAAGAGTGCAGTTGCTCCCCCTGGAAGCAGTCTCCTGATATATTTACACAACAAATGGCTGGCATACTACAAATCAGACTTCAAGTCAGCTGACATTTAACCTGAAGGAAACATAGCCAAGTCCTTACCTAAAGACTGGTAGAGCTCTGTCATTTTGGGATGGTCCCAACAAGTTGTTTGGGTCTCGTGGCTAAAACACAAAAGATAAAGACAGACTTTAGAATGTACAATGATGAACAGCAAAGACAAATCTTTTAACTTGCCATTGCTACTTCTAAGGACTTTCACCCAGTCCTTCAGACTATCTTGCAAGGTAAAAAGGCTCCTTTGTTTTCCAAGGGAAAAGCAATACTAACACGATTAGTTCTAGAATTTGTTTCTTTTTCACACCCACACATTGAATCGCTATTGTTTTTTGACAAAATTGACATTGACCTTGTTATATAATCAGTAATCAAAGGTCAGGATTGCTTCAGTTCTACACTGTAAAACATAGAGAAAGAAAAATGACAGTTGTCATTCAGCTGTCGGTTCCATAATTACAAATCACCTGGTTACTCCCAGATTTCCTTGGCCATTATTGTTCCATTATTCTTTCTTTTCCACAGCCAATCTTCATATTGGGGAACAGCTTAAGGCACATCCAGAACCCCACTAATCCCATCATCCTTCCTGCCTCCCACTATAGTTAGAATGTCTTTTAAACTCACTATGCTATACACCACCGCACTTCTTCATACATTGAGACCTTAAACCTGAATGAAATAGTCACACTTCTCCATTTCTTAAAGTGTGGTGGCCTGCTATTAACTCCTGCCACAAAAGGAACAAAACACCTTTGTTCCTCATTCAATCACATGAATAAACCCAGGAGAGATAACTACATATACTTTTCCTTGCTTTGGCCCATCTACCTAAATCGCCATAGCATCATATTTCCTGTTTTCAGAGATTACGTGGAGAGCTTTTATAGAATAAAATGCAGCTTGGAACAATATTTCAGCATTCATATGCTGAACCTATTTATAATCTTTTAATGGGAGATGTGGGGACCTGGGAGGGGAGAAAGCTTAAATATGGGCATGTCAGTGGGACCAGAAAGTACAGAAACCCCCACACAAAGAAGAGGGATTTGGGGAAGCAATAATGTCAAATGGACTCTGCATAGATTTTGAATTTTAGGCCTTATAGCCTGGAGGTAGTGTAATTTGATGCAAGTGTACTCAACTGGTAAAATGGCAAAAGATTAAGTGACATTAAGAACTGATGTATCTGAATTTATAGTCATTTTGCTATCATGTGGTTCCCAAGTTACCATCCATTACAATAAAGACATGGAAGCTTAAGAGTGATACTTCTCAAAGAGCGAAAACTGTACTCACCGTGTATTTGGTTAAAAAGAAGTCAAAAGGGGGAAACATTTCAAGTAGTTTGATAAATATAATCATAAATACCAGAGACTTATGACAATTGGCAAAACAGCACCTCTTCAAAGACCATCCTCCCTGTGATATTTCCTGTACAGGAATTGAGCTGAGAAGGCTACTGAAATCAGTTTGCAAGAAAATATTCACTTGTAAATGGCTGTCTCACTCTCTTCCAAATTTGTTCATTTCTGTTTTGCTTTTCGGCAGAGAAAAATTCACACTTGAAGAGTGTCAATCAGGGTCATCAGCTGAGCGACTATCAGACAATGACATGGAAGTCATGGGGAGTAAGAAGAGAAAGCAACTGCAGCCACTTTAGGAAGGTCTGGGAAAGACCATGACCAAGCTGGTTTATAATGTAGAGAAGGGGTGGGCGGGACTGGTACTTTATATGCACAGCAAAAGGAGGCTGCAGCTTGCGGTTTCATGGAAAAAGTGTTGCTTGTTCTCAAGTGATTTGTAGCTCAAAAAGTGACTGTGCCTTCCAATTCCATAGACAAGGGCCCCATCCTGAATTCCAGCTTCCTCCCTTTCCCAAGCCCATATAGATGTGAGCACCAATAAGAGAAGGGGAGGGGGAACTAGACATGTCCACCCATATGGCCCTTACTAGACACACAGTACAATAGCAAAATTCCATCTCCAGGACATTGCATCAACTATAACATCTTTAATGGATCTGCAGGAAACTGTTTGACCAAGCTGATAAACCTGGCCAGGCAGCAGGGACACACAACCACTCTGAAAAGCATCCATCTGAAACTGATTCAAATAAGAGAATCAGAGCAATGAAATAAACTTGAAACGGAATTCTAAAAGGAATGAGAAATGTGCATACAATTTCCAGTAGAATTCCACAGAAAGCCACCAGGAACTTAATGTAGTTTCCCATGCCCCATGTCCAAAAGACAAAACAAAACACAGAGAGAAATCTCGCGTTTATCAATATACCGACATTTCTAGCCTTTTAATAGCAGCTATTGAGCAGATTAAAAATTATGACATGGTTATTAGAAATTATATTTTAATTAATTAGTTCTCAATAAAATCAGTTTCCACTGTGAGATAACAGAAGAAACTGCCAACCCCCACTGCACCCTTTTCCCTGATTTGTTTGATACGTGTTATTCTCCCAGTTATCTAGGATTCCAGGGTATTGGAATAAATGTGTAAAAGAACTATTCAAATAATTCCCTGAATCAACCTTCTTCTATCATCCTCCCCTTCCACACACACCTTTCCCTTTCAAGCAATACAAAGTAACCAAAAAAGCAGACTTGGATTTCACCTTTGCAGTCTTAGCTTCACTTCCCTGCAAAGCAGCACTAAGAGAAGGAAGTGGAAAGAAAAGAAGAATAAAGGGTGTGTCTGATCTTCGAAATCAGAAAGATAATCTTTTCATCATTTAACACTAAGATGCTTGGCAACACAGTCGAATGAACATCAAATTGGAGGGTAAGGACCAAATAGTCCACTTCACTCCAAGTGGGAATTTTGTACCTGGAGTGAAATCAAAGCCCTACAGGAGCGCACTAAACCTCTTCCCTCAAAAGACATGAAGACAGGAAGAAACACAAATGTACCTAGCTCACATCTATCTACATTCTGTCTTGAAGGGCACACTGATTGGAGGGGAGAGAGACGTGATCAGTTTGGATTTTACAATCGCATTTGTTACTCTGTGACTGTCTCTAAAAAAATAAAACTGAAAATTTTCACCTACTTGAATATGTACAGATACTATAGAAAAATAGGCTGTGCACTTTACACATCAGGAGACACACTTTCTATATAGTTCTGGGTACATCTTTGTTCAGCCTTCCTGAGAACAATGATGTTCAATATAGACCACTAGTCTTTACATACATTAACACTGACTACACAGACAATCCTGAAAACCGTCAAATCTTTAAAACATGTTATTGATTCTGGCCCCGCAGATTCCAAAGCCTGGCATCAGCTATACCTCTCTGAGTAATCTTCTAACTGAGGTCCACCCCCTCCTTTATGTGTGCAAACCACAAATAATCTCTCTTTTCTTGCTATTTGTTACTGTGATATAAATTAAAATAATAAATCACTGGCTGTGACAAAAGATCCTGACAACACCTACTTGTCAATAATCAGAAATTAAAGCATTACTATACTGAGCATGGGGTTGACCTAATTTCCTACCGCAGAATTTAAATTTCCTTTCACCTTTTTTAGTTTCAAGTAGTGTGCAAGGTTATTATAACTGCCTCAGAGCTGTTCCTGCTGTCAGTGCTAGAATAATCAGACTTACTGGAATTGCTTTTGTAGTTTCTTAAAAACAAACATTAGGCACATAAAAGTAGCAAATATCTAAAGCATTCACTGAGGAAATGGCAGTTGCCTAATTAAAGGAAGATTTCTTTTGCAACCACTGTTATTTGGTACTGAAAATATATATTCTTTCCACTATTTCCCAAGGCTGAACTAATCACTATGCACCAATATAAAAAAAAAGTAGCCTTCCCTTGTGTTTTACAGGGGATTAGGGTTTAGTTTCATATATGATCTGGAACACACACACACACACATACACAAACACATTCACACACGCAGACAGATTTCCATTTAATCTGGGGATCAGACTCTTTCTAGAGGAACCTTGGCATTTGCATGCTGAATTGTTGAACTTGGCTAGTACTGCTGGAACACTGGCAGGGTGGGGATGGGAAAATATATTTAGAAGTTTCTGCTACTGTGGGGAAGGGACTTCAGTGGCTATGTGTCAATCCAAGACATCAGCAATCCAATTCTTGTTCTTATGTCTTGCTCTTGGAGATAGTTAACATTTCATTCTGTTTGGGTGAACTCAGGGCAAAGATGATGGCCTTGGTGGCTGTTCCAGCTGTTACTTGTCCTCCCGGTTCTATTTGTTTTTCAAGGCTTACCTCCCACCCACCCTCAACTTTGGCCAAGGCAATTTTGTTTCAGGGTCACGTCCAATGCATGATCAAACAATGACGACTGAAAGCAATTCCACAGTGCTCAAGGGTCAGAAACCTTTCATATAGCCATGTTGTTTCCTGTGTGACCCTCTCGCTTCTTTAAGAGCAAGGGTAATCTCCCTGGGTTTGGAACAAGGAAATAAAAATATCCAGGCACACACACACACACACACACACACACACACACACACACACACACACACACACACNCACACACGATGGGGTAACAAGGACAGACAGGGGGAGTTAACTCAGGAACCAGGAAGAACATTTGCTAAAGAAAAGAATGTTGATTTCACTTAAACACTTTACTTTGACTTAAACCAGAAGATGGATTTCCCCTCCTTGGGATTAAAGCGTTTTATAATTAATACTATGGCTCCCTTAGTCAATTAAACCCCATTCAATTTAAGTTTCAAACTTAACTTCACATTTAACTGAGATAAGCAGTGTCTTGCCCTTTCCATTGTGCTCAGATTAGGAATCACAAACTTTGCTTAAGGACTAGCAGACACCCGGAGAACAGTGAAGGCACCCTGAAATGAGTCCACACTAAACCTCAAAAGAAGCCCAATAAACAAATTAATGATAATAATAATAAGAATAAGAATACATAGAAAATCTCAAACCCTCAAGCCCCTCTTTCTTTTCTCAGTCAATTCCTCGACTTTCTAGGCTTTAATTGTTCGTGTTTTCTTTATTTCTCCAAGTCCTGCAGCATGGAATAAGCACAGGAGAAAACACAGCGAGGGAAATGTCAGTTGGAATCCTCGGAAGAAATCAGGCAGAAAGTTGACCTTTTGGCACTTAGCAGTGCAATGCAAGGTAGAACCGCGTGCGCCCCTTCTTCCTGCCAGGTCCAATGACGGTTTCGGGGGAACAACCCAACTGGCTCATGTCCACACTGGGAGCCCCACAAAGGAGCACAAAAGCTTCCTCCCCAGCCCGATCCCCGCAGGAGGAACCAACTATCCCTCTCTGGGCAAAGCGAGAAATCCGCTTTAGCTCTCTGAGCCTGTCCCAGCAGTCAGGAAGGAGCTGGCTGGCAAGCACTGGCGCCTGGGTGGAAGCCCCAGGGACGCACCTGCAGAGGCTCCCAGGACAGGCGGGGAGACCTGCCTGGACGCCCCGGTCTAGCTGATACTAGTCGCCGCCAGCTCCCACTGCCTCTGGTCCAAGTTTTGCCTTCCCCTGCCTGCTGCTCGTGCCACAAGTGCACGAATTGCGGGAATAAGAGGGGGTCCGGGGCTGCGATCCACTTACCCTTTGAGGTGTTCCCTCATGGTTGTAAGGGTTTCACAGGCAGTCAGGGGCCGGCGCTTAGAGCGGAGGAGTAAGCTTGCAGGAGCCACGGGGTTCCCAGAAAGTGAAGCGCCGCCGCCCAGGCTCGCAGCCGAAAGCACTGCGGAGGAGCCGCCGCTGGCTGGCGGGCTGGCGGGCGGGCGGGCCGGACAGGGAGGGGGAGCTGCGTGCAGATGGGGCGGGGCTGGGAAGGGCTCCTCCCCCACCTAAGGACCTGGGAACCTGGATCGCCAGGGACAGGGCAGTGAGCGCTTTCAAAGCAGAACAGAAATAGGAAAAAAAATAAAATAAAATAAAAGGATATAAAGAAAGACAGAAAGGAGTTGAAGCTAGACCCAGGAACCTGGAAGCCACATCCCCGCTTGCCATCATCCCCTTAAAAATCCTCTGGCAAGGCTACTTGTTGCCTAAATAAATGACCCAGGTGCAAATGACCTCATAGTAGATAATTAGCGTGTGGGCTTGGAGTTTTCTTTTTTAGAAAATGAAAGAAAAAAAATAATCACACCAGAAAGCATTAAGCTCCCTTCTCCACCCCTGTCTTCCTCAACTGAAAATTAAAGAAGTAGAACAGGGAAACATAAAATCAAAGTTATCCTAAGTCCCATGATTTTTTTTTTTTTTTTTTGAAACAGGGTCTCTCACATAGTTCTGACTGTCCTAGAACTCACTAGGTAGACCAGACCAGGCTGGCCTTGAACTCACAGAGATCCACCTGTTTCTTCCTCCCCAAAGCTAGGATCAAAGGTGTGCGCCACAACCCCCAGCTACCCTGTATTCTTAAGTAACAACCTTTGATGTTATAGCCCTGATTCTTAAAACATCCTTCTCGAACTAACAGTTTCACCATCACCTGAAGGCTTCCAAGAAAGGACTCCCCACCCCAAGAGTTTCAACTTGCATCTACCAAATCAAAAACTAAACACATTAATGTCTAAGAGGCGCTGATAAAGACTCAGAGCACAGTGGCACCGGTGGTTTTATCTTGAAGTATTAGGAAAAAAATCTGGAAGAATCTCTTTTTTCCAGTATAGCACTGGATTTGAAAAGTAAGTAGGCCTTGAAGGCCTTCCTAGTGTGACTCATATCAGAAGCTGTAAGAGGGAGGTAGAGCCCAACTATATGCAACTCTTTTGAAGTTGGAGATATTCCTCTTGGAAGAAAAACTTTATTAGCACAAGAATTGCCCACACTCTCTACCTCATAGTTTAGAATCTTAGTCTTTTCCTTTTTTTAATCTTTCAATCATTTGTTTTTTGGTTTTTTTGTTTGTTTTTGTTTTGTTTTGTTTTGTTTTGTTTTTTTTACTCTTCTGGGGGGATTTATCCCCTCAGGTCTACAGTTTATGTGTTTTCTTTTTCTTTTTCTTTTTTTTAAAAATCTCATCTTTTCTCCCCTCTACATTTATTGCTTAGATTGTTTAAGCCTAAAGGACCTGCAAACATCAATTTCCATTTATTGGTGTGTTACGGCACAATAAAGAGGCAGAAATGGAGACAGTAAAGGGGGACTTGGCAGCTTCTTCACTACTTTTGACAAACCAAATCAAAATGCAAACGTTATCACTAAAGATATGTGCCTGTAGGTAAGACTAGTGTTGCTATTTTAAAGCAAATATGTCATTTTTTGGCATTTGTCTTCAGCGACTCAGTCTGGTGCTTGCTATGCTTTAGCAATTTTGAGCTAGTGAAGCTGAAGAGGCAGCTGCTAGTGTGGCCCGAGGAGGACACGCTGGGGCTTATTTTTGGGTGAGGATGTCTGTAGGCCTAAAAGGAGATTCCAAGTCTGCCTCTCTCTAGAGTGCAGGCATTAGTGGCCTTTGATGAGAACGCAGTGGCTTCTACAGTAAATCAGTGAGAGTAATCATCATGTCGATGCTGGACATCACTTAAATATTGTTTACTTCAAGGAAAAGATACAAACCCCCACAGCATGGACACTTGTAAATATTAGAAATCAATTGACTAAGGATCTGCAAGGCCTGTGGGCTGAGGTTTTTGCTATCATTCGCTTTTCTTTGTTTTCTGTCGGTTGGTTGATAGTTTTGCAATTAAGTGAACTGCTCAAGATTCAGGAGTTCTTCTGCTTCTCTGAACTATAAATGCAGGAGTCTATTTTCCCATTGTCCAATTAGAGAACTCCGAAGAATGATTTGTCAGGGAAAAGACAAAGAATGGAAAACATAGAATCACTATTCAGAATTATTTTAAATTTGACAGATGGCAATCCTCAAAAATATAGCAGTAAGTTCTTTTTTAGACTGGAGTTATAGGCACTTAAACACTTGTTCCAAAATCTTGGTATTATTTTAGAAAATACTAAAAGTATTAAGGAATGACGTGGGCATCACACTGACTACTTTATTGTTGATTTCAGCCATATTATGACTTTTGCTTAGTAAGGGAAGATTTCTTTTAAAAGCACAGGGTTGCCTTACCTTCAACCCAAATCATCTATATTGCTTATTTAGAGTACCTGTTTCATATTATTCTTGATTTGACATGGTGCAGAGAATGGAACATATAGTATGCACTAAACTGTGTCACATCTCTCACCCATTATTATCCCCTATTATTGTTGTTTTTCTGTTTTCATTGGAACCACAGACCAGAAAACGACCTGGAGTTCTGTTGAGAGAAGAAAACCAGACTGCAGACCCTACCATGGGTGAGCTCTCTGTCCCACCATCATGACTAGAACATGGTGGCACAAGAGCTGAAATAAGAGAGTTTGTTTCCATGAGTTATACCTTTAGCTCCTCCGCTGCACTGCCACAGAGAGAGCCTCTCTAGTCATAAAAAAAGTCTGTTTTCTTTAGCATGCTCACAAGCAAGCTTACTGATAGAGGGGAGCAAGGGAGAGGCAAGTTGGTAGAAATAGCAGTCAAAATGGAATGAGACATGAAGGGGTCAAGAAGGTGATTCACTGAACTATCCTTTAGCTAAAACATTAGTCTTTGAATCACTTAAACCTTGCCAGCACCTTCGAAAAACGAGTTCTCTAACCTAAGAGACTGGGCTGCACGGTGCCCTCCTTTCTCCTTCCCGTGCCTATTCAGTGAGCTCCACTTTGCTCTGTACCCCTAGGACGCTGAACCTCTGTAGAATCAGGCTTTCTTGCCCTTTGATTTTCTTTCACTTTCAACCAATGGGAGGCAGTGATGAAAGAAAGGTCTATGGAAGAAGATGAAACAGAAGAAAGCAAGTGATAGCTAGGTATTTATTTCTCAAGCTCCCTCCTGTTGACCCCAGGCCTGACTGGACCTCGGTTCTTTGACTTGTAGCCACAAGCTTTACAATCTTTCCCTTCAGGCCCAGCATTCTGCCTGTACCCCAAAGCTATTCCTTCCCTTTGTACATTTTCGCAGTTTTGCCTTTCCTGGTTTTGCACCTTCCTTCACCAAATCTTTGAAATAGCTTTTTCCTCATACTGTCTTCTAGTTCCACTATTCAAATGTCTCCTTGAATGTTGACCAAAAAGAGTTCTTTCCAACTTAAGCCACCTTCTAAAGCAATAGATTAGACACTAAGAGGGCACACCAGGAAGACAGCAAACCCAGTTTCACAGTTTGGGGTGGAAAAACAGACTAAACAGTCACCAGACAAGTATTGTATAAAGATCCTATTAGGGGGCTGGAGAGATGGCCCTGTGGTTGAGAGCACTGACTGCTCTTTCAAAGGTCCTGAGTTCAAATACCAGCAACCACATGCTGGCTCACAGCCATCTGTAATGAGATCTGTAATGAGATCTGACTTCTTCTTCTGGAGTGTCTGGAGACAGCTACAGTGTGAATACATATAATAAATAAACAAATCTTTTAAAAAAGTCCCTATTAGGTCCACAAGAAGTCACATCAAAATGATAATATGAATAGGTGCAAAAAAAAAAAAAAGTAAAACCTTTTTTCTTTCGAACAGCTTTGGTGATCTACTTGCCTTCGGGAGGGAATGTCAACACAAAAATTATAGAAAAAAGTAAGAAAGGACTACTGTAAAAATCTAGAATTGATCTGTGTCGATACCTGAAAGGTGTGTGGGACCTTCAGAAAGATGAAAGATTGTAGCTACGAATGTGGCTTTATCAGACTTGTCTTTAGAAAAGTCTCTAGTGTAAATGGGGTGATGGCTGGATCAGAAGACAGCCTGGGAAAAGACTAGCCAGTGCAAGCTTACTGCAATATAACAAGGGTCTGAATGATGACAGTGTTCGAAGAAATGGTAATATAGAGTAGACATTAAGGGATCCCTGACGAACTAGATGTATACATAGACAGGGAAGAAGGGGGATGGTGGTCCTAAATCCACTAGCACCAAATGAGGAATGTTACAGTGGTCTAACATCCCACACCCGGCACCCACTGTGCATGTTCTTATTTTCTAATTAAATTGGTCCCAGGCATTGGGATTTGTAAGGCTCTCCAGTAGAATCTAGCCTATAACCAAGGATAAGGCCTTCTCTTTGTGTTCTGGGAAGAGATACAACCAAGGTAACTCTTATCACAGAAAGTATTTCATTGGGGCCTTGTTTACAGTTTCAGAGTTTTAGTCCATTATCAGCATGGCAGAAGCAGACGGGCATGTTGGAACACAGGCAGAAATGTGCTGGAGAAGTCTGTGAGAGCTACTTCCTAATCTGCTGGTCCAGACTCTGACCTTGACCTGGGATTTTGAAACCTCAAAGCCCATGCCTAGGGACATACTTTTTCCAACAAACCCGCCCCTCCTAATTGTTCTATTCCTTCTCGAATAGAGCCCCTCCCAGATAACTAAGCATCCACATACATGAGCCTATGGGGGCATCCTTTTTCAGATTCCCACAGGCCTACAATGAATGCCCAGGGTGGGTCCCACAACTCAATGATTAACATTTACAAAGCAAGAAAGGTCACAACAGGATAAAGGGTAACAGGACAAATGATGACTTCAATGTTGAATGTGACCGGGTAAAGCTAGTCGAAAGTGCCTAGTAGGCAGCTGTTGGTCCTCCCAATCTGGAGCTAGAAGGATAATAGTTTGGATTAGAGTTACAGACTAGAAATGGCAAAATAGTATTGTAAGAATGTTAGGCTTTGATATACCCATTTTGCAGAGTATAAAGGGCCAAGCACAGAAGCCCGGGTGCTCTAAAGGGAAAAAGACATATGGGACATTTGGGGGGCAGGGAAACCAGGAAAAGGGAAGTGAAATGTAAATAAAGAATATATCCAATAAAAAAAAAAAAAAAAAACCTTTCTAGGCTACTTGTGATTTTTCAGTGTTACTCCAAAGTTAGCAGTGCAAAACTACTGAATTGAATATGAAAATGACAAGGAATAGATTAATTGAACATTTGAGCAGGGGTGGGTGATGGTGGTGGTGTATGTGTGTATAGGGGTGGCCCTAAGGAACATCACCATTAGCTAGGATCCAGCTTTTCCCTAGCTCTAAGAGAATCTATATGAATTGTTTTATTTACTGTAGCCAATGTTAAATATAACCTGTACCACTTTGTAAAAATTCATTCAGAAGATAGGTGTCACTTCAAGGAAGTAATGCATATTTTATAGTAAATATGCACCTGGATATCCAGTAAGCATATAATATCTGTATGCTTCTTTCTGCAGAGTTAAGCTCTAGCCATGGACCATGAATCAGACTTCTAGCAAATGCTTACAATAACGGTGAATCACTGCCACTTAGGGCAAATGTGATGGCATACTAATTAAAATACATATAATAATGCCTCTAGATCATTGTTAAACTGTCAACAACCCAGTCTGAAAGCAGAGAGCTTTCAGAACCAGAGAACATCACACTCCCACCAAAGCTTTTTTTTTTTTTTTCCATGCCCTTCCTTTGCAGGGAGGCAGGATAAGCCAGGCCAGGGAAAGTTTTCTGAGACAGCTGCCAGCTACACCAGAGATTTCACCAGACAGGTTCCAGATAAAGTCGAATTCTCTTTCAATTGCATGCAGTTTTCATTTAATACGATTTCTTAAAGCTTCACAGAGCCACCTATATCAAGCTGAACATCTAAAGAGATGTGAAGTTTAGCATCTTCACTAAAATAAAGGCACACTTCATTAACCCCACAGGCCGGTAGTCGCTTAGTGGGAAAGAATTCAGCATGCCTATTAGCCTGCCAGGCTTCTATGAACTACACCACCTCCTGCTAAAAATGGAGACCGGGTTAAGGTGGTACAAGTGCATCTGCTACAAAATTCCTAGTCGACCTTAACAGCTCAGAGATGTAACTATTTGTCTGCCTTTCAGAACCTGGATTGTGCCAAATAACAGGAATTTCAAAACTAGGCAGAAATTCTGACACTCTGCATAATCTCTCTTCCTCTCCAGCCTACAAATAAGGCTTTGTATTCGATTAGACGCACAGCAGGTGAAAACCCCAATTAGTGAAATCATTCTGGGGCCTCTCTACCTTCCTCCCACACACAACCACACTTTAGAAAAAAAAATAGGGGAAGTCATAGTCTTTTCTCAAATCACAAATTAACCCTTTGATCTACCCAGTGAAGAAGAATTATCACTGAAAATGGGGAAAAGTTGATTATTTTTTCCTTCTTGACTTCACAATTGGGGTTACAGACAATTCTGCTTTAGCACAACTGACTGTTTTCTTCACAAATGCACTCAGATCTTCTGATCAATCCAGAAATTGTAAGGTTTTTTTTTTTTTTTTTGCTTCCTAACTGAAATTTCACAGTGCCAAAATTATCTAAAGAATGATTAATGAACAGCCTGCTACAAGAGAGAATTACTTTTAAATTATGTTCTTATTTAGTGTATTTGAGATGAGAAATATTAAATTTCAGTRTAACCAGTATGCTTAGGCCTTATGATGTACACAGAGTCTATATTTCATACTACTTATTTGTCAGAGGAAATCATCATTGAGGAAGAGGAGAGGTTTGATTTGAGCGTTCAAGAAACTGAGACAGCTTAAGTTTTTAGAGAGATTTACTTATACTTTGTCAATTGCTTTTCTGGAAATAATTCACAGCCCGGTTTTATTTATGAGCAGATGATTTTAAAAGAGCAGCTTTGTCTTCTCTAATTGTTTTAGGACTGTCACTGTTCTTGAAACAAGTCTTACAACTTATTATCCACAAGAAAATCCTGAACACACATCAAATAGTAATACAGCTTTTAGAAGCTGTCATCTGTTACTGTCACTGGCTCATTTCATTCCGAGTCTTCTTAATTAAAATGCAAAGTTCTACATACATGCCTTCCTAAATTACCCTTTGCTGAAATTCTCGAATTTCATAAAAAATGTTAAATGACAACCTAAGCATTATTAATACTTATTACTTGGTTCTTGAGATTGGGTAAAATAAACAAAGGATTTGCCAGTCAATTACATGAACAAGGAAGTCATTTTAAATCGAAACAGATAAGGAAAATGTAATATTCAAATACTACAGATGATGACATGAGTTAATTTTTTTCCTTTAAGATGAATATCTTTACGATTCATATTCTATCTGAAGTAGCCTTCTTAATCTGCAGCAAGTATAGCTGCTTTGGATAGCCTATTACATCAAGGTACAAAACAGAGCCAGGCCAAATTTGCCCCTTAGACGCTAGTCACTAGACCCTTTCTAGGTGAGTAATTTGAACACTTAGGGGCACTTGCTAACTCTTCTGTAAAAACATGGATGCTACTGAGCAGGAGTATGGGTCCAAATCACACAATGACTCAGAGAGGCCTTTGAGGCCTGGGGAATGCTGTGGAATTGAAAAGGCCCTGTTGCCCAGGTATGATTCCTTATAAGCAGGTCTACTATGGCCAAGACTGATGCTTAAAAAAAACAAAACAAAACAAAAAACAAACGAACAAACAAAAAACTTTATAGGGCCAAGTGTCACTCAGTCATTCCTCCTCAGTAGTTTCGTAGTTTACAAAAGGAGCCTATCTTCCTTGCTTGGTTGGCTGTTTTGTTATCATTGTTAGAATATGCCTAAAAAAAAAGACCAGGTGTGGTGGTGCACAATTATAATCCCAGTTGTTCCAGAGAGGCTGAAACAGGGATCAAGACTTGGTCTACAAAGGTAGACATTGTTTTAAAATAGAACACCACAAAATAACAATAAATTTAAGTATCATCACTTAAACTTTTCATTTTAGATTGTTATGCAAAGAAAAATGAGAAGTCCAACTATCTCAGGCCTTCCTCTTTCAGCTTCTTGTCTTGTTTTATTTGAGTAGGAAAGCCACTTTTCAGGAGGCTGAGATGGCTTCATTGTGAGTTGAAGGAAACCCTGTAGTATTTAGTGAACTCAAGGTCATCCTAGAATACAAAATGAGACTTTGTCTGGAATGCCCAGCACCATTACCTTCAATAAAAGATAGATGGAGTAAATAAAAAAATTCAAGATAAATCCATAACCATAGCCTAAGATATAAAGAAACTTTACAATATTTGATATTCTTCTTTGGATACAAATGTTAAATTATTATTATTCAGACATGTTTTAAGAAAATGGTGTATCTTGCTTCCTGTTTTCAGACAGCAGACACTGCGAGAGAAATAGTGAATATTGATTTTTGTAGGTTTCAGTGGGATAAAAAGCAGTCTTTGATGGAGGTCTCTTGGTGGCAGGTTTTGAATAGACTGCATATGTTAGTAATTCCACAGAAAGTCGGACATCAATGAAACAGGAACTGGATAGATTACAGGTTCAGCTCAGTTCAGTAGTAGAGCACCTGCCTAGCATGTATGAGGCACTGCGTTCTTTTCCTAGCACTGAAAAGCAAAGTGTGTATGTGTGTGTGTCTGTCTGTCTGTCTGCTATCTCTTTGTGTGTCTTTGTATAAAACATCTTTGCCAGTTAATAATATACCAATAGCCGAATATTGTACTCCAGCTCTGAATCGTTTTGTCAGAATGAAAAAATTAACATGTATTTACATGTATGTGTGCACATGCACAAGCAGCACATGCCATAGTAGAAGGATATGGTCAAAGTACAACCCACAAGGGTCAGTTCTCTTCTCCCATGTGGATGGAGGACAGAACTCAAATAATCAGACTTAAAAACAAGGGATTTTACCTGTTGAACTATCTTCCCAGTACAGGGTAAAATTTTATATATGGAAAGAAAATATGGCTGCAATGACTTTTTATTTTTCTACAACTTTTTTTTTTTTTTTGGTTTTTCGAGACAGGGTTTCTCTGTGTAGTCCTGGCTGTCCTGGAACTCACTCTGTAGACCAGGCTGGCTTCGAACTCAGAAATCYGCCTGCCTCTGCCTCCCAAGTGCTGGGATTACAGGCGTGCGCCACCACGCCCGGCTATTTTCTACAACTTTTGAGAAGTAATTTAAAGTACTAGCCTTCAAAGTACATTTTTCCATTATCTTCCTATACAAATTTCTTTAAATGGTAGCAATAATGGTATATTTGTTGAGTACTTTCATATGTCTGTTGGTTATTCAAACTCTTCTTTTTCTTTACAGTTAGTGAAAGCTGGAGTGTCCTAGGAACCTGGTATTGAAATATAGATAAAGATTCCATAATGTTATCTGATTATTATAGGGATTCAATGGAAATTGACTTTAGTGAGTTTTCAATCTACTTGGGACAAGGGGTAGGATAAACACACATATGGCCAAACATAATATCTGTGACGTTAAGATAATTAAGAAATAAAGAAGAAAACAAACATCAAAGTTAAAGGGGAAAATGTATCAGTTTGACCTCTTGAAGATCAAGAACTAACTACCTTAGGGTTGGCAGGATGATTCAGTGGCTAAAGACACTTCCTGCCAAGCCTGGAATCCACTTCTCTCCATGGAATCCATGATAGAAAGAAGAAGCAGTTTCCAAAAGTTTCCTCTGATCCACATATGTTGTGGTATGCAGTGTACATGCACTCACATTCACAAGATGATGATAATGATGATGATGGTGATGATGATGATGATGATGATGATGATGACAATGATGACAGAAATAGTTGTAACACAGTCCAAGAACGGAGTCATGTGAGAATTCTGAGTGCTTGCGAGAATACTCCAAGAAGACAAGGCCGGAGCTTGTGACCTCAGTTTATTCCAAACATGAATTGTTTCAGAATGTGATTTTTGTTCCTCCCAGGTGTATCAGATAGGACTGAGTATACTTCAGATTATTCATTACAACTGGCTGTTGTTTGTTTATCTGCCTCTATGGAAAAACATGTTTTTGCCACATGCTACTTGCCCATTCTTGTGACTCTTCCTAATCCTCAGAGTATATATTGCCTGATGCTATGAATAAAGTTGGCTATTTCATGAGCCTTTATTCTTCTACCTTATTTTTAGGCTCTACTCTCTCAGGCCCCATCACCTCTAGAGTAGTAAACTACAACAACATCAACAACAACAATAAGTTAAAATGTTAAAAAAGAACTAACCCAGTATTTTTGTTAATGTATAAGAATTTAAACGTGTGAGGGAAGCAGTAGATATGGCTCAGTGGTTAAAAGTACTTGCTGCTCTTAGTGAAGATCAGAGTTTAGTTCCTAGCACTGATACAATGGCTTGCAATAGTTTGTAACTTCAGTTCCAATGGATCTTCCACTCTCTTCTGGCCCCCAAAGAGATCAGGATATACACAAAGAATGCACTTACATACATGCAGGCAAAGCACTCATACATAAAACAAAAGAAATAAATCTTTTTCTGAACTTAAAACATCTTTAAGTTGATTCCATAAACTGCTAAGCATTCACATTAATAATTTTCAAGACAGGAATTTTTTGATAATATACTGTTATGCTATAATATTAGTTTATGCTTTTTAGAATTTCAAAAATTATTGGGAAATATTAAATGTTATATCTTAAGTGAGATAGGTGACAGAATATATTAATAATTCCCATTTGGATACCTAATTATTTGTGTGTGTGTGTGTATGTGTGTGTGTGTGTGTGTGTGTGTGTGTGAGAGTGTGTGTGTGTGATGAGGTCTTAATATATCAGTCTTGATTTGAACCTAAAGAATCCGCCTAGGTGCTCAGACTACTAGTCCATGCCATTTTATTCAATTTTAAAATCATATTCTTGAATTAATATCAATAATGCCTTATTACAAAAATCTATGTCCTCATGATGTGACCTGACATCAATTCCTTACAAGATGGCTGAAAAGAAATGGATATGTTTTCTCCTATGACAGGCATAAAAGAGACTGGCAGTACCTGTGCTATTTGGATGTCTTTTTCTTCAAATAGAATTAAATTTGTGATGAGAAATAATAGTGATGAAAAAGAGAATAGGGGCTGGAGCTACAACTCAAAATTTTAGAACACTTGCTGCTCTTACAGAGGACCTAGGTTCTATTCCTAGCATATGGTGTCTCACAACTATGACTTCAATTTTAGGGAATCTGGTAACTTGTTCTGACTTCTGTAGGCACCAGGCAAACATGTTCGTGGTCATACATATATGCTGGCAAAAGATTTATGCATGTGTCAGAAAATAAATAACTATAAAAACTATGTTTAAATGAGAAAAGAGAGATCAAAATGGGAATGTGTGTTCAGGAGACTATTTCTTGTTAAAAAAAAGAAAAAGGATTGAAATGAGAATTTGTGCCCAGGACACTATTCCAGCAGTCCAGTTAAGAGAGGATGAAGAGGCAGGGTGCTGGAGAGATGACTCACTGGTTAAGAACACTGGCTGTTCTTGCAGAGATCTTAGTTCAAGTCCTAGCACCCATATGGTGGCTTACAGCCATCACTAACTTCAATCCCAATGGATCTGATGGCCTCTTTTGACCTTCACAGGGGCCAGGCACATGGATGGTAAGCATGAAATATGTGCAGGCAAAACATTATGACAATAATCTAAAGATATTTTGAAAAGGAAAAGAGGAGGATGAAAGTCTGAACTAAAGGTGCAGCACTAACAATTGATGGAACAGTATCCTTCAAGACAGGTTGTAGAATTATATTAATTCTACTTTTCAACTGATTGCATATATGATACAGGAAAGGGAAAAGCCTAGAATTTTTGGTTTCGTTTGGTTTGATTGTTTTTGTTTTTGTTTTATTGAAACCAGATTTTACTGTGTAACTCAGGCTGTCCTTGAACTAACTACATCACCTCTGCTGGCCTTAAAGTCACAGCAATACTTCAATCTGAGGCTCCCTAGTGCTGAGATTACAGGTATGAGTTATCATACTTGACTACACTTAGGATTTAATTTTTTAAATTTTATTATTTACTTTTATGTGTATAGGTATATTTACCTACAGGAAATACATGCACCACATGCATACAGTCCTTGCAGAGGCCAAAGGAGAACATCAGATCCCCTAGGACTGGAGTTACAGGTGGCTGTGAGMTGTTGTGTGGCTGCTGGAAATTGATCCTGGGTCCTCTGGAAAAGCAACAAGTGATCTTAACCACTGAGCCATCATCTCTTCAACACCATGTATTTAGTAATTTTGATAAATAGCATCATTTGTTGTAGTTTCTTATACATAGATATGAGTATATATGTATATATAATATGCAATATATAAATATATGTACACTATATGTGCATTTTTATGATGCCTTGTTCCTTACTGACTGTGGGAGTATTGGTAAGAGGTGTATATTTAGCCAGAGTGAAACCCTGGGTCTGATCTTCGAAGCCACAAAACAACAACCAAGAACCAGAAAAAATTCAGAGCTAAAGAAATATAAATAGAATGAAACTTTAAGAAATGAGATTTTAGAACATAGATAGTAAGATTATAGGGCTTGACACAGTTACTAATTGTCACTATGCACACCCACCAAAATAAGAAAGATAAACAATTCAGGGTGTTAGGACATACGCAGAAAAGCTAGAACTCTCAAGCTTTGTTCATGGGAGTGAAAAATGGTATAATTAGGCTGGGAACTAAAGAATACATAAAAGAGCAGCACATATACATCTTACGACCTCAAAATTCTATTGCTTAATATAGAATTTTACATAATATAGAATATTGCATAAATGTATTCATGAAATAATGTATTTTAAAATGTTTATATTATTATTTTGTCTATGGAATGCTCAATCACATAGTATATAGAGTATATTCACACAGTGGAATATCACTCCAATGAACAGGAGCAATCTACAACTTCACTTAATGGTATAGATGAGGCTGTTTAAAGAATCAGACACAAGAGAACATGCAGTATTTTATATGTGTGTGTGTGTATACATATTCATCTGCTAATTTAAACTATAAAACATTTTAAGAAGAGAGAGTGGTGTGTGTGTGTGTGTGTGTGTGTGTGTGTGTGGTGTGTATGTGTTTGTTTACAAAACCTGACCAGTGTATTTCATGATTTTCAAAGTCAACATAGTGCATACTCATGGATGGTGAATGATGATTGCAAAAGAGTACATGGATACTCTGGTTATTGGTCACACTAAATTTCTTTAATTATGTATATATGTGCATGTCTGTGCACATGACCATGTGTACCTATAAAGTCAAATGCCCTAGAATTGGAGCTTCAGAACATTATGAGCTGACTAATATTGGTGCAAGAAACTGAAATCAAGACCTCTGAAAGAGCAGCACACCTCCTAACCATGGAGACATCGTTCTGGATCTAATACTTTTATTTCTTGATCTAGGTATTAGTTAAATAAATATAATCAGATTTTTAAAATTCATTGAAGTACACAATTAAGTTTAATATATTTTCTTCTTAAAATGTGTTTATGCTTAAAATTGGCAGAAGAAAATTGCATATTGTATTATATACAAAATATTTTGAAATACATATATATTATAGGGCAGAAATGGTGAATTAAAATAAATAACAATTTATACATAGTATATATTCTATGATGAGAACCATTGATAGTCTATTTTATTAGCAAATTTTAATACAATGTGGCTTAGTCTAGTCAGATAGTGAACTTATTGTAAAATAGACCTATCAGTTATATTTTTCCTATGGGAAATTTTGTATTCTTTGGCCAACATAAGMCTTCCTTTTCTATATGTTTAACTGAAATTAATCTCCTTTAAAGTAATTTTTAAATTTATTTTTATTTTATTTGTTTTGGGTGCATAGGTCAGATGACAACTGAATGGAGCAGATTCCCTTATTCCACCTTCCTGTGGGCTCTAGGTATTAAACTCAGGTGGTCAGGCTGAGAGGCCAGTRCCCTTACCTGCTGAACCAACTCAACAGCCCAAAATTTTCTGAAGAGCAGTGTATAATTTGGCTATAAATTTTCTGGATGGCAAAGTAAAAGCAAAACTGTAGCTGGAAACTTTATTTTACATTGATAGTTGGCAAGGGGGAAAGTTAATGGTTCAAATTAAGCAGAGCAAACTATGAGCTCTGGGTAAATTAATAAAACTATATCATAAGATCATAATCATAATGACATCATTGTATAGCTTATGAGATGGGAGACACTGTATAACATCAAGTTGTAGCAACTCCACATCATTGGTGGTTTTTACAAGACCTTTCTATGTAAGTTGAGACTGAGAAAAAAAGTATATCTAAAGTGAGGCTGTCTCCTGGGAACCAGAAAAATAAAATCCAATAATAAAGATTTCTATTGGCTCAGGCCAAGAGAGTGATAAAAATCTGCAACAGTGTTCTTTTCTGGTTTGTTTGTTTGTTTGTTTGTTTGTTTGTAGATAGGGTATCACTAATGTCGTCATGGATTCACTATGTAGATTCCACCTGCCTCTCCCTCTGTATCCCAGGTGCTAGGATTAAAGGTCACTATTTCTGGTTTCCTTTTTATCCCACAAATACTCTAGTTTTATTTTTTTCCCCTTAATAACAAGTCAATTTGGAAAAGTGTGTGATCTCAGCATGAGGCATAAAGAAACTCCATGAAGTTGGTGTCCAATCAATGTTTGTTAAATTGTCAGGCTACAAAGCTATAAAAATAGCTGTGGTTCATACTCTTCAATATAATGTACTAAAATGTGTTAATGTATATGACTTTAATATATTAATATAATTTTTAATAAGTGAAGAGGGATTAACCAATACCTGTGTGATTATCAGCAGTGCTACTAACAGTAACAATAGTTGTAAGTACTATTTATTGACAATTTATTAAATTCAAACTAGTGTATGAGGATTTTTGATTATGTTTTAGAACTTACAACACTGAGCTACAAAGAAATAAAGAAACTTTCTAAAGGACTTATGACTAGCAATTAATTGGTAGAGATTTGTTCTAGAAGTAAATTACTAAGTACTTAATGTCTTCTCTACTATCACCCTGGTTCAAGGTTTTTCAAGCTGCAGGTCATTGGTACTTTGTAAATTATAAAGTCTATACAGTGAATCATCCTCAGTACTGTTTTTAGGGGGACAAATCCAGATAGAAAGTATGAGAAGGTTACATAGAAAGAGATAGCAATCCTTGTAAAACTTTCTATTCAGTCACCTAAACAAAGAAACATAAATCAGAGATATAGAAATATAGAGGTGTGTGTGTGTGTGTGTGTGTGTGTGTGTGTGTGTGTGTGTG
>BDUI01000357.1:229629-241705 GCA_002335545.1 Apodemus speciosus | reverse complement strand
AAAGAAAGAAAGAAAGGAAAGTCAAGAAAGACACAAGACTTGATGGCTCTAAGGGCTAGGGAGGTCACCCTAGCGACGGAGGACGGAAGGCAGGAGCTGGGGCACCCGGAAGAGGAAGAAGATTAGGAGAGGGAGCAGTGAGAAGACTCAGGAAGTTCAGCTTTGCCTGCCCAGCCAGGTCCCGGGGTGAAGAAGGGACAGCGTGGGGGCCGTTCGATCCCTAGCAAAGAAACCAGAAGCCTAACAGACACAGCCGCCGAAGAGGGGCCTGTCTGCTTTCCCAGGAACTAAGGACAAGCTMCCTTATGGAGCCAAAAGATGAGCGAATTACCCGAGGGAGCCTGCAGCCCACCCAGAGGATGACCCAGCTAAGGTCCAACAGAGCCCCTCCCCGGAGTTTGCCTTCCCTCCCACCAGGATTCCTTCATCTCTCCTCCTCCCCTTCCTCTTCCATACATGTGAGGGAGGCCCACGCCCAGCACACTGTGCCAGGGCAGCCGCTCAGCCCAGCCTCCTTCACACCCGCCAACACAGAAGCATTCCACATACGCACAAAGGCACCATCTCAGCCACACGCAGGTCGTATACGCAGTCCTGTGCGTCTGTGAGTGCATCTGTGTGTGTGTGTGTGTGTGTGTGTGTGTGTGTGTGTGTGTGTGTAAGAGGAAGGGGGGTGCAGCAGCCGGCTGTGGAGGAAGAGGCATCAAGTCTGCAGCTTGGGTTCAGCAAGGTCTGGCTGTGCAGCCCGAGGAGAGCCATTTGCCCTCTGGGAACTAGTTCTGTCATTTACTAAATAGAGGATCTTGTCCCACCATAGTCTTTGAACAGCCAGGGGACCCAGTTAGCACCTCAGCTTGCTCTCCAACTGGAAATGGCACCGGGGACGGCAGACACCAGCCAAGCTTGGGCCCAGCCCTCCAGCTCCACCACGACAGATACAAGAGCTTGCCTTCTGGCTTCGAAGTTAAACCCACTGGTCAAAGGAGAACAGGAGGAAAGGGGGTAATGAGACCTCCAAAGTCACCCAAGGAGGCAAGGGGAAAAGACAGATAAGTTCTCTCAAGAGACTCCACAGTGGCATTCAGCTCCAAAATGGAGCCTCAGCCTCAGCCCTAGAGCAGGGCGGGCAGGAGCATCCAGCAGAGGCCACTCCCCAACCCGCTGGCAGGGAGGGGTAAGCCAGTAGGGGAGTAATTAGCACGCACCAAGGAAACCCTCTCTTTACTCTCTCAGGGTCAGAACACAGCCAGCAGCCAGCAGCCAGCAGGATAAGACCAGGAGGACGAGGGTGGGCAGGTGGGGGGCAGGATGTGTGAGAGGAAAACACGACCTCTCCTGTCTATTGAGTCAGGAGCCCCTCAAAGTGTTCTCTTTCGATGATCAAGTTTAATGCCTAGAGCAGCCAGAAAGGGTGAGTACTATTGGTCACCTCATCTTACAGATATCAAAGTCCTCTTAATGAAGGRCATCATGCTAATGAACTTGATGAAATTCATCCAATTTGTAAGAAGGGGAGGGTCAGGATTAAGGACCAGGGACACGTTCTTATCTTCAAGGTATTCCCCAAACCACACAGGCTAGAAGCCCCCCCCCCAGGCATCTTAGATGTGGAACCCTCATATTCCATCCCGCTTCCTCACTTGGGTTTGACCTTTTGTCCTCCCGAGACCAAGAAACAGCCTTGCCAAGTAAATGACCAGATGAATGGTGGGCGGTTTGGTCTTCCCGGAGCCCCGACAGATGCAGACTGGGTAAAATTCAGTTTTCTCAACTTGGTCCCAGTTTCTGTCCAGACTTCTCTGATAGTCTCTCAGACGTTCAGACCGCCGCACCTTCAGGCACAAGTCTCCCTCCCCCGCCCCCTCCCTCCAATCCAATCGGGCCCATCTAATCTGAGAAGGCTCGCATCCATCACCCTGGTCTGCGCGCACCGCTAGATGGCAATGTCGGTCCCCGGTGCCAGCTCCGGACCCCAAGCCGTAGGTTCACCACGTCCTCAAGTCCCAGTGTAAACCGCAAATACAGAAAAGCGTCAGGGCAGGGCTTCTCCCACAAGGGACCAAAGGGAGGGAGATACCGCCTGTCTCCGTGGTCCCAGGCTGCCACAAAGGTTCCTTAGGTTCGGCCAGGGTTTTCGAGGATGACAAACTTTAGGGCGTCGGGATTCCACCCGCACCCCGCCAGGCACCCATCAAGGAACGTGTAGGTGGGAAAACGAGTGCGAGTTGTGTTTGTGTGTGACTACTCGAGTAGACACTAGTAGCTGCTTGCATGTGCCAGTGTGCGCACCGCCACGCCTGGATACCGGTGCGCCTTTAAACGTGTGAGCAATGCCAGCGCCATGTAGACACGTGCGTGTGCATGTGTGTGCGTGTCTGGCCATAGAGCTTGGGTGGCCGTAGCCGCGAACTTGTGTGCGGGAGTAAATGCCGGACTATCAACGAATGACCAGGTACATCTAACGCCCATGGCGGGAACCACCGGGAAGCGCCCGGCCTGTGGGTGGGGAAAGGGTTGAGAAAGGACCAAAAATTGGGCTGCGAGGAAACCCTGACTTTGGAACCATTATCTTAGTGGCCCCGGGCACCTGGTCCTAGCAAGAAGGGAGAGCGCGCAGTCCCCGCCGTGGGCTGACTTCTGTCGAGAAGCCTCTGTCGACGAATCGAGCCGTGAGGGTCACCGAGCTCAGTTCGATGTGCCCTGCGCATTGAGGGCAGGGGCAGAACCTCCAAACGGGGAGCCCAGTCGAGGCCTGGGTCGAGAGGGTGCAATTGTTCTTCACTCTTCAACCCGCACCCCCTGGAGAGGCCCTGCATAGTCCTGTCAGTCAAAATAGGCACCGAGTTCCCGAGCTGTGGGCTCAGGTATATCGCAAAGGCCATCTCGGGGCTTACCCTTGGGCCCGTCGCCCGGCTCCTCCACGTCTGGGTCCCGGTCGAAAGGGCCAAGGTTCTCTGATGCCCCGCCCTCCCATCAACCCCCAGGCACGCAGTTCCTGTAGTCTCTGGGCGTGGGCAATGTGCTTCCGCGGGTCCTCGAGCCCCTATCCCTGCTGGGGACAAGACGGAAAAGGGAGCTCTGGGAACCCGTGGGGTGGCTCGTGGGGTAGATTTTCGATTATTAAATGATCACGTTAGGAAAGCTACAGCCCCCAGGGCTGTTCTGAGGCAGAGAGAAGCCTCTGTACTTAAGAGGAAGAGAGAGGGTGCTGGCTATTGAGCCAAATCATTGTGCCTAACTCTTCTTCTAAGAGCTGGGAGGGTGGAGGGCTGGGAGATGCATCTCCCCGGATGAGTAAAAGAGAGGGTACTCCTGGAGAGGGGGAAGGGAAACAGGAGAGAACAGGGGTGTTTTCCGTCGGGGCTCAAGGTCGCGGACAGAGGACTCCACGGGCTAGAGCGTGCTGGAGGCTCCCGGTGGGCCAAGGTGGGAATGGAGGGCAGGGAGACGGGCGGGAAACGGGCGCTTTGGGGCTTCATCTTCCGGCGCCTTGAAGAACAGCCAACGGGAGGGAGGGAGGGAGTGCGGGTCCTGACCCGACGGCTGCTCTGCTTCGGGGTTGGGCTGTGGACTCTTCCCTAATCCTTTCAATGATCGCCAATCCCTAGAGGCTCACCTGGAGAAACCTTCTAAAGACCTGGGGCCCTTCTTCCAGAGGGGTGCCCCATCCCTGAGCTCTCCGCCCCTTCCGCACCGCGCTTGCCTTTTAAAGGGGTCTGGGACCCCGTTCTAGCCGGACCCACCTCTGGAGACCATCAGAGGGTCCCAGAACCCTACATCCTCATCTTGCATAGGAGCCCCCCGCCCCCGCGCTTCCGCGGAGTTACTCACCCGCTGCTTCTGTCTTGCTCGGCTGGCGCCGGACAGACGGCAGAACAAGCCAGAGGCCCCGCGAGTCGGTGGGGTGGGCGACTGGGCCGGGGGACGGGGGCGGGGACAGGGTGCCAAGGGGCGGCCCCTGCTTCGCCTGCAGCTCCCGGCGCTGTGGCTCCGACTCGCGCTCACGCTCGCACTTTTCCCCGAGCCGCGTGATGTCACAGGGAAGCAGCCAATCGTGGTGGGGACGCACCGCCCGCCCGGGGCCGGTCACCCAGCGGCGACGCGCGGGGGTCACCACCTGGAGTGTCGGGCACCCTTGATGCTCACACCCTTCCCGGGAGRTGGCCCGCGACTCGGAACTCCAGCACCGAGGGCACCGCCCACAGTCGCCAGGGAGGATTAGCCTCCGGCGCTGCCCTCCGGGGGGTGGGGTGGGGGCTGTCCGCGTTGTCATGGGGACTMGGCGCCCCCTCGCGGGCTGGGGAAGAACCAGGCGGCCAAGCTTGGCTATGAGCCCCGCCTCCGCCCTAACCAAGCACTCTGGACCCCGAAGTGTTTCCGAGCCTCCATGGCTTGTAGCCCCTTCGTTGTCCCGCCTGCGGTTTAATCCTGATCTTGAGGGTTTGGCCCCAACAGGCCCCTGGTGTGCGGCGGGGCAGATCTAGCAACGCGCTTCTGTCGGGCAGAGCGCTGCCTGTTGGTCGCCGGGCAGCCGTCGGGGCCTGGGGAAGAGCAGGTGAGATTGGGCAGGCGAGCATCTACCCTGGCTAAAGATCTTGTCACTCTCCACGCCCGGGAAGGGACGCGCACTAGCTGTGAGACTGAAGRTGGCACRAGCCTCCTATCCAGCCGCAAATGAGTTCATCGCTGCCTATGAGGGAAGCCAGGTGCCCAAGGTCACCTGGGACAGAACAGGCCCCGAAGGAAAGCCTAGTCTCCTAGACTTCCCGCAACAGTACTAGGCTAAGGCCCAAAGTAGGCAGATTCAGCACCTCGGACAGCTCCGCGTGTCCTTGGTCGGGAGGCCAGTTGCTCGGATCAGGCACCTGCGCTTCTCCCGAGCCAGCCAGGGTTGAATGCACCCCTTCGGGCCCGGCCCGAGGTCCTGAGTACGGGACACCCACAGCTTCTTGAGTGTCAACAGCCAATTAACTTTAAGCCGGCTGACTCTTCTTGGAAAAACCACCTGAATCGCAGCTCTCTATCCTCCTGCAAGGACCGGTAGGGGCTNGGCGCCCCCTCGCGGGCTGGGGAAGAACCAGGCGGCCAAGCTTGGCTATGAGCCCCGCCTCCGCCCTAACCAAGCACTCTGGACCCCGAAGTGTTTCCGAGCCTCCATGGCTTGTAGCCCCTTCGTTGTCCCGCCTGCGGTTTAATCCTGATCTTGAGGGTTTGGCCCCAACAGGCCCCTGGTGTGCGGCGGGGCAGATCTAGCAACGCGCTTCTGTCGGGCAGAGCGCTGCCTGTTGGTCGCCGGGCAGCCGTCGGGGCCTGGGGAAGAGCAGGTGAGATTGGGCAGGCGAGCATCTACCCTGGCTAAAGATCTTGTCACTCTCCACGCCCGGGAAGGGACGCGCACTAGCTGTGAGACTGAAGRTGGCACRAGCCTCCTATCCAGCCGCAAATGAGTTCATCGCTGCCTATGAGGGAAGCCAGGTGCCCAAGGTCACCTGGGACAGAACAGGCCCCGAAGGAAAGCCTAGTCTCCTAGACTTCCCGCAACAGTACTAGGCTAAGGCCCAAAGTAGGCAGATTCAGCACCTCGGACAGCTCCGCGTGTCCTTGGTCGGGAGGCCAGTTGCTCGGATCAGGCACCTGCGCTTCTCCCGAGCCAGCCAGGGTTGAATGCACCCCTTCGGGCCCGGCCCGAGGTCCTGAGTACGGGACACCCACAGCTTCTTGAGTGTCAACAGCCAATTAACTTTAAGCCGGCTGACTCTTCTTGGAAAAACCACCTGAATCGCAGCTCTCTATCCTCCTGCAAGGACCGGTAGGGGCTMCTGGTGGGCAGTGGTGGTGGCGGGGATATCTTTGTAACAACAGAGGAGTTAGGAACCTTTCAGCCCTTCAGTAGAGCCTGTGAGAGAAGGCTCCTGGTTCAGGCTTCTCCATGCTGAAGAGGAGAGGGACGTCAACACTAGTCACAGTTGAGGGCAGACTAGTGTGAGAAGCCATCTTCCCTCCCATGGGCACTTTGGTCTCCCATGATCCTCGAAAGGAAAAATGAAAAAGTGCTATTGTTCCTGCGCCCATTTCACAGGAGGGGAGAGGCTCAGTTGATCCATGTGACATCGACTTCTTCCACTTTACCATATGCCCCTCCCTGGGGGCCAGGAGCAGGGTGCTCTCAGGAGAGAGGAGGTGTTGTGTATATGGGAGAGGGCAGAATGTTAAGCAGTCACATGAGTAAACAAGGAAGCCGGGCTTGCTAAGGACAGGAGGTTCCTGAAAACAGAAATGCCTCCAACCACAGGCAACGCTAATGCAGCCTGTGCAGCTGGGCCCTTTACCTCGCCCACCCACACCTCAGAGCTCACGATGAACTCTGGAAAGCTCAGCTGGAACTAGGGGACCCAATTTAGTGTCTCTGCTTTGTTCTAACTGGGTCTTGGAACACTTTCTTGCTGACACCACATGGTTGTAATGTGTAAGGGGTCCTGCAAAGGCTCACCAGTAAGGAGGCTCTCTTTAGGAACTGCTGTAGAGACGAGGTGGGACTGGTCCCTCCTTGGCCAATCACTACAGGTGGATAAGGCATGCTCACTTTTGGACTTAAATCACAAGCCCCCTTTCTATCCTGTTTGCAGTCAACTAGGAGCATGTTCAGTTTCCCCTGTGCCTTGACTTCTGTGTTGATAAGAGGCAGCTGTGTGGATCCTGGCTGTCAGTTGTGTGGTCCTAACTGATAACTGAAGTCATYATTTGAGGGGTTTTGGAGGGGTAGGTCAAGCACACTTAGCACATTGTTTACACTCAAATTCAGAGTCTCCCCTGTCAAACCAAGGCATGCATCTGTTTGTAGTAGAATAGGCTTGGCAGTGGGTGTCCTATCCTTCACATATTTAATTCAACTTCTTTCCCTTAAAGGAAGGCGTCTCAAGATGCCTGTACTCTTTGATTTGCAATGGTGTGATTATATGGGGTTGAGAGTAAATCAAAGAAKTCCCATAGTGCACTGCTGCAAAGAAAAGAAAATCAAGACACAGAGAAGGCAAGTGGCTTGTCCAAAGTCACACAGCTAGTGGATGTTTACTGCTACAGTTCACTGGCAGTACTCTATAGTGAACTGCAGATAAAGTTCTCATCCCTTCAGTTTGCATTACTTGCATTTTTGTTTTCATCTCTGATGTGACAGAACCTGTAATTTTCACCACCCCCACCCCCACCCAGATGACTGCCAATACCCTACCTGTGGYAGTCCAGTAACTGGCAGTTACTCGGGTTTTCTATTATGCTTTCATCTAGAGAAATATTTTATGCATATATTAGTGTTTTGACTGTCTGTCTGTATGAAGGTGTTGCATCCCCTGGAACAGGAGTTGGATAGATGTGAGCTGCCATGTGGGTGCTGTGAACTGGACCTGGGTCCTCTGGAAGAGCAGCCAGTATTCTTCTCTGCTGGGCCATCTCTCCAGCTCTATTACACCTCTTTAAGGCCTCTCTCACTTTCTAAACTGACTTGACATGTGAAGCAGCAAAACACATGAACAGGGCAGGACAATGGCTCCGTTAGGGGTACCTGTTGACAAGCCCACAGGCTCCTCTCAGCTGCTCAGAATTTGCTGCAGCGGTCTCTAGGACTAGATGGAGAGTCAAGCTTTTGGTGACTCAACTGTCACTCCAGGCCTACAGTCCTGGTAAGAAGCATCAGGAGGACTCCCTCCTTCATGCCTACCTGTCCCAGTGGCATCAGAGTCTAGAAGTAGCCCTCGACCAGCTGACTTGGGCTAATGGATCAAAGAGCATGCCATTCCTAACCAGATCCACTGAATGCCTAGGGAAACCTGGCCACCCAGTGTGATGCCCTCCACATCCCAGTCCCAACCCTCTTTCCCTCCTCCCCTCTCCGCAGAAATAAGCAGGAGCCTGATGAGGGGCATGTCATCATTTTAATGATGTAGATCTTTGGTGTCTCCCTCATTAGCAGTAGACTATCCCCTCTCCTCCCACCACAATGTTTCTATGATGAGTGACAAACAGAAAGAAAATCACATTTTCATACTAAAAACAAAATGATCAGAGCCTTGATTTCTCCACTAAAAACTACACATACAGTTCAGGATTCCACATGCAACACCTCAGATCACAGACCCAGACCTCACACTCTGACCTGGCATCTCCTCCCTCCACGCTGGGGCTGGCTTTGGCCTATGCTTAGGTAATACTGACACCCATAGGTGCTGCATGGAGGGCTTTGTGGAGGGAGGAGCTTGGTGGACATGCTGGGGGCGGGCCAGCCTACACCCCCTACTCCTGAGGACCTGTCCCCCCATGTGTGGACTCCGTCCTGTGTCAGGCGAGCAGGTGGCTTCCTTCACTCCACAGGTGTCTGCGCTTGGGAGTGTAAGTCACTGGCATGGAAGCTGGGCCTGACTTCCGTCTCTGTGGGCTAAGAGGCTGAGAGAGGCTGGAACTCTGGAAGGTTTAGAGATGGAAGCAATTGGGGTGGGGGTTGCTCCTCTGCTCCTGGTGGCTCTTCCCTCCAGTAGTGGGCAGGGAAGACTGGTCCCACCATTCTGTCCAGGGTGGTGTGGTTTAAATCTGGAAGACTTCGCTCTTCTGGGGCTCCTGCCCAGGGTTGTTTGAGTCCCCTAGGCCAGTGATCCTAGGAGAAATGGGGGTTCGTAGCAGARACACCCACTTGCTTCTGCATTCACACCAGGCTCAGCARTGTGGTTCTTCTGGGCTCTAGATCATGGAAGGCTCTAGGACCCCAGGCCAGCCCTACCCCTTGGACTGCCCCCTTACCCACTGGCTCCATGCCCCACCCTCTCATTCCTTCTGTTCCTGGACGCAGRCATCAGCTCTTCTGTGTGTACAGCTCCCAGCCGGTTGTGAGGCCCTGCTTCTGTTCAGCAGCTCGAGGGAGGCGCCAGTGCCTGGTTTTGCCTCTATCGGTCCCGTGGCTCCCCACCAGGGCCTGCAGCTCCCCCTCTGTTGCTCCCGTCACCCTCAGGAAGGTGACTGTTATTGGTCACATTGCAGTGCATGGTTGGTCCCTCATTGCTGGCAAGGGAGACTGGAATGGGGACAGGGGAGGAAGAGGACAGGGCTGGCTGGGGTAGTTCCCTCCCAGAGGTACTAGGCTGTTCCCAGGAAGCTGTCCGGGGGCTTAGTGCTCGCTCTGCCAGTTGCCCAGGTTCTGAGAGCAGTCCTCGAGAGGTGGAGGGCTGGGGTGAGGAGGTGCGAGCAGCCCCTGACTCTGTGCCCGTCTGGGAGCTGCGGTGAATGCGGTGACTGACAATGATGTTGTTGCCAAAGCCACCCATGGAGGCCATGGTGGTGCTCTGCTCCCTCTGGACCACAGCCGTCATGCCACCCTCGGCCATCAGCCTCTGGATCCTGCTGAGGGCATCTTCCCCACTGCCACCATATTCCGAGCCCTCGCCTGGAAGGTACAAAGCAGAAGAAAGAAGGAGTTAGTTACTGGTCTGAGCCTCTGAGCCGGGCAGCAGGAGCTAGCAAATGCTGGGGGATTCTAGGCAAAACAAACAAACACACACACACACACACACACACACACACACACACACACACACACACACACACACACACAAACAACAGGATAGAGGCCAACCTCACCACTGTGAAAACTGAAGTCCTAAGAGCAAGACAAGGGTGAGTCCCAAGGACTACTGCTCATACCTCTGCTTTACTGTGTCAGAGCAGAGCTTGGACCAAGGCAAGAGCTTGGCTTTAATGAACCCTTTTAGCCCCTTTCAGAATGCAGGTTGCTTTGCAAAGAGGCAGAGGAGAGGACTGGACAGCTTGCTTTGTCTGTCCCTATCTGGGATGACTTTCAGACCTGGTCCTGGAAAGGGACTTAACCACCTAGTCTTTGGGAAGAAACACGTGGCCTGCAGGGTGTGGCTCAAAGGCAGTCTGCCAGGCTTTATTTCAACATTAGCTTTGCTCAACTTGGCTGGTTTTGTTATTTTCTAAAGGCCTGAGAGGGGGCTGCATTTAAATGCTCCCTGGAAATTCTGTCATCTCTTTTCTCCCTTTACCCATGGGTCTTCAAACATTATCCCCTAGTTACTGCTCTCCCTGGGCTACAAGCCTGATACCACATTTCCCTGGAGAGAACTAACTGCCAGCTGTGATGCCAACTTGCAGTCGGAGGTAACATAGGTCTGTCCCCCATGAGACCTGAACATTCACAGCCCGTTCAGTGGCTGGCTGGACTGGGCCCAGACCCTTCGTACTTGTCCAGTGTTGGAGAGGAAATGCTGGTCCAGAGAACTGGTGCCCAGGGCAGCAGCAGGACTTCTACCTCAAGCCTTCTCTACTCCCCACCAAGCYGGGCAGCTACAGTCAAGGCTCCCAGCTGCCAGGCCAGGTCCAGCTCCACCAAGAGTTCTGATTTGTTTCCTCTGACTATCCTGGTCAGTTTGAGTTCTTTGGTTTTGGAGTATTCACGGATGACAGGTAATCAAGGTTACCTGTCACTAGCTGTTTTTACAAGGCTTTCTTTGTCCCTTGCCCTGAGTCTTTGCTTGCTTATTTGTGTTAGACTCTAGGCCAGTTGCCTTCATTTCTTCATGCCTTAGCTGGCTGTCTAGGCCCATCTCCGGCATGGGACTGGYGGGCACTTGCTCATATTCTCCATTTCCTCAGCACTAAGCAGAGAGGAGTCGACTCAGGYTCTGCTTTTATTCAGCTGGCCTTTCCTGAGGTCTCCCTGACAGCTGTCCCCCTCTATCTGCCCTGAAGAGCTACGTTCAGCTCTGCATTCAGAAGACAGGAACCTGAAGGTCTCAGAGTCCCAAGGGCCAAGCTTTCAAACAAGAGGGTAGGGCGAGGGGGAAGGCCTAGCTAGACCTCAGTGCCAGTGAAGCCTCTATCTAGGAGCTGCCCCTGGGGTCCTTTCTACAGTTCAGACAGTCCCCAGGCTTCCCAAGAGCTAGAGAGGGGGCCTTCTTCTGTTCYGTGGGGATCTGTAGTGGGCTGGCCTGGGGCCTATGGGCATTGAACCCATCATGTCAACTCCCAGAACTTCCCAGTGGTTGTTTCCATGGAGAGAAAGGCTACCAAAGTCCAGTCCCAGAGTGCCTTGTGACCAGCACTCAAGTGTAAGACTGTCCTTTTCTGTGCCTGTCCAGGACTCCCCCTCTCCCATTTGGCTTTCTCCTGACTGACTCTCTTCTCTCTCCCCATCCTATTACCAGGTTGTTGTCACTATGGGTCTAGTTCTTTTTTTCTCCCAAGTAAGACAAGGTTTCTCTGTGTAGCTCTGGCTGTTCTGAGACTTGATCTGTAGACCAGGTTGACCTTGAATTCCCGAGTACTGGGATTAAAGGCATGCACCTCCACTGTCTGGCGACTGTTCTAATTCTTAGGTAACTGAGCTCTGGTTAAGTTCTCAGCTTGCTCAAAGCTTAGCAACTCCAGGGTTCTGAAAAGTCTCTTTGACAGTTGAGGACTTTTCTGACTAGACCCTCATTTTCTAGACCTATCCAATCAATGCACACAACAGTCTTTTCTAAAGCTGACCCAGCTCTGCTCCCTGACTATACATATTGAGATACTACACAAGGTCAGGTTCAAGGGTCGGTATAAATGCCACATCTTTCATTCAAGAGTAGAGGCTGCAACAGYTGGAGCTTCAATGATGCTCCATAGCTTTTCTCTAACTCAGTTACTAGTGACTAYACCTCTTGCTGCTGGACCTTCTTGGAGATCTTATTCACTTCTGGGCAGTGTTAACCCATGGTCTAGGATGAAATGACTATTTGCCAAATACATGTATGGATGACTAAAATGTTGCTCCTATGCTCCAGACTCCAGGTAACTTTGAAAACTGGTTCTTACTCTGCTTCAGTAGAAATCTTTCTATGTCTGCTTCCCCAATGGACTTGCCCTTTGAGGGCTGAGGCACGGTTTCATTATTTGATCCATGTGATTCCTTTTCTAAAACCTGTCAGTTCATGGTGCTTCATACAATGTGCACCAAAGTGCATGCTGAAAACTAATGGCCAGGACATTGAGAGATATGCATATAACAGCTCCTGGGGCTAAGTGTGAACAGCTTCAGCCC
>BDUI01000357.1:174172-186757 GCA_002335545.1 Apodemus speciosus | reverse complement strand
TGCCACCAAAAGCAGGGAATAGAGATAATAATGAATATTAAGTAGAAGGGCTGGAGAAACGGCGGAGTTGGATTCCTAGCACCCACATGGGATGGCTCACAATCACCTGAACTCTAGCTCCAGGGGATTTGACACCTTTTCCTAGTATCTATGGGCACCTACATGTCTATAAGCATACACACACAAACAAAACTACATATGAATAAAAATAAAAATGAATCTTAAAAATATTAAGTGGGAGAATAGGAAGATGATAGAATGCTGTGGACTACTTTGCATAATTACCATTTTACCTATACTCTATGTCCCCAACATCTATGACGGTTCATCTGTCTTGATAACAGAGATCTACCTTGTATATATTAGCATGTATTTTGGTTAAAAACAGAAGTCCATAATAAGCTGAACCTACAGGTACTGGCCTGTAATCGCAGCTACTCAAAAGGCYGAGGCAGGTGGAGAGCAAGTTCAAGGTTTGCTTGGACTACATACAGAGAGTTCAAGGCCAGCCRGGTAACTTAGGGAGACCTAACTATAGAAAGTAACAAAGAGGGCTGGGGATATTGCAGGGGAAGAACATTAGCCTATATAGAGAATACCTAGGCTCAATCCCATTACCACTAAATGGCAGGGAGGGACCATAATGACCTTAAACTACTAACTGAATTATAAGTATCTAACTGATTACAAGGATGAGAARAAAATATGGCTTTTCTTCTAGAAAGTTTGGATTAATGCTTGCAAAAACTGTGCAGATGGACAAAAAAACATTCTGTCAGATTCAATTCCAAGCCACTATATTTGTGTTTGCATTATCTTATGATAAAGTCAATGGCTAATTCCCAAAGTTTGCTTTCTCTTCCAACTCTACCCAATTTCATTACGGCTCCTGGTAACCATAATGAGCTCAGAAAGACAGGTAGTGATCTAGTTATCTGGGCCCATGTTTTCACCCTATTAAAGGCATTTGGTCGGCACACAGAGGAATATGATAGCTCCATCATAGACAGCACCTGGCACTATTATATAGACAGCACTACTTCATTTTTCTTTCAAAGCTCCAATTAGCAACTTACACTTGCTGTTTGTTGCTTAATAACTTCCTATATAGAAACAGAAATAGTGGTTACTATAGTTCACGCGTGCAGCTTTCCCTCACAAAGTTAAAATTTCAGTGAGTTAATAATATGCACAAGGACAGTTCTTGGGTAGAGATAAGTAATGTTTTAAAGGCAAAGAACAGCCCACCCCTTTTTTGGATTGAGCAACTAAGTAAGTAGATAGGAAGAAAGATGTGAATGAAACACAGCCTAAGCCACTGTCAGCACACATCACTGGAAAACCCTGTTGATGTTCTATACCTCACTCTGCCATGCACCTTAGATCAGCGACACCTGAACAATGCTGGGCAGAGTCTGAGAGCAAATATTGCCAGCAAAGCCTCAGGTGTCTCAAGTGCTGCAAGTCTGGGACCACAGTTGAGAACTTAGCAACTTATTGTCCCTTAGTGATGAAACACATGGGAAAAAATTATAGGACAACTAGAACTGGGGAAATATATAACTCAATGGGAGAATGTTTATCTTGCATGTGGTAGGCTCTGAATTCAATACTGGTATGGCAAGAAAATAAACAAAACCAAAACTACTTAAGAGAGTCAGGGGAAGCCAAGTGCAACAGTGTATATCTGTAACCAGGGCTCTGAGGAGTGGTGGGGTGCACAGGCAGAAGGACAGCAGCAAGTTTGAGGCTACTCTGATCTACATAGTGTGTTCCAGGCCAGCCAGGGTTACAAAATGGCTCTCAAAACAGCRACAGCAACAACAACAACAACAGCAACAACAACAACAATACCTCAACCAACCAACTAGCCAAACAAAAAGCAAACACAAAACCCTAAGAGATTCAGGCGTACCTTCAAAAGGAAATTATTTCCAAGTAAAAATGCTTTAGCAAGAAACATTAAGGTATCAGCCCAGAGAAGTAGATGACTCTGCTTTCCTATCAGATCTGTAAGTTATAACTACTATACCTTATATAAAGATCCATAGGTAGCCTGTTGCTATCCAGATGAGACCATAAGAGTGATCGACAGCTGCAGTACTTTACATATGCATCACAGAGAGATTTAGAAAACCCAGAAGGGTTTAAATCAGAAGCAAAATCTCCTCTTGGCTCCATCTCTGAGTCCCTCTGGCTACTGCAGATCAGAGCTCCGGATAGCATTATAAACACACCCTACAGGTATCAGTCACCATATCCATTGGCTCTTATGGCCTCTTCTGCCAGGATATCTTAGTGATCAAAGCCATTTACCAAAGAAGAGTTTCCTCTCAAAAATGAGAGGGAACCAGGTATGGTGATGCACACCTTTAATCCCAGTCTTGGGAGGCAGATGGATCTCTGGGAGTTCAAAGCCAGCCTGGTCTAGTTCCTGGATAGTCAGAACAAGGATACAGAGACTCTGTCTCAAAAAAAACAAAACAAAACAAAACAAAACAAAACAAAACAAAAAAAAACCAAGAATCCAAGAATCCCATAGTAAATTTAATTAAATTAGCTTTTTCCTCTCTTCTCCTCCCCCCCCCCTTGGGGAGGTTGTTATTATTCATGAAAGCAGCATAAAAATCTACATAAGGGGCTGAAGATGATGGCTCAGTGGCCAAGAACACTTGCTGCTCTTTTAGAGGGCATGGATTAAGTTCTCAGCACCCATATATCAGACAGCTCACAACCTATTGGAACTCTAGCTCCAGGAAATCCAACACCTTCTTCTTCTGGCCTCCTTAAGTACCTGAACACATAGAACATATACATATACAGACAATCACATGGATAAATAAAAATCAACATGATAAAACTAAAGCTCAGTAGCTTCCAGGCTGGGCCATAGCTTCTGAGACCTAAAGCTAACCTCTAGTCAGAGGCAGATGACTTTGGGGGGAAAATGAATCCTACAGCAATAGTCTCAATTTACTGACTAAATCTATCAAGAGTAAATAAAGTTGAGACTGTAACTATATACTGCATAGCTTAACTACAATTTTAGTTAAAACAGTTAAAAGTAATAAATAGGARCCTGTTGGGTGTTATGGCTCACTCACTTTAATCTCAGCACTTGGGAGGAAGAGGTAGGCAGATCTCTGTGAGTTCAAGCCCACAGAGAGTTCCAGGACAGCTAGGATACATATTACACAAACACATACCAAAAAACCAACCAACCGACAAGCACAAGTTAGCTTACGTCGGTATTGAATGCACAGCAGTTGGTCATCTGGAACTAAGTTTCCTAATGAATCAAAGATTTAAATGTATAAAACTAAAATATAAAAGTAGGAAATGATCCTAATGATGACACAAAGCCTAGGAACCATAAAAGGAAAGGTGTATAATTTTGACTTAAAATAAGTTCTATGTCAAAAATAACCTTCAAAAGTCAAAAGATAAATGACAAGAAACTCCTATAATAAGTTAATTTTCCAATTTATAAAGAACTTCTAGAGAATTATTAAGGGAGGAAAAACCAGTAACGTGCAGAGAAAGAGATAAAACACACGGCCAGCCAAGATGAGGCAGCACCATTAAGGATGTGGAGGAGCACACGGAATAGAAACGTAAATGCTCATGTGGTAGGTCTTTACCCTGTGAAATCTATAAATATTGAAAATTTGGAAACACATTTCTTCAGCCAAGTGTTTATAAAATCAAGCACTCTGAAAGACTGTGGGGGTGGAGCAGGGCAAGCCCCGTGGCTCACACTTGTAATTCCAAGCATTCAAAGAGGCAAGAGGACTTGTTCTGAATCCAAAGTCTACTGGCTACAGTGAGGATTTGTTTGAAAACAAAAAGGAAAAACAACGCCTATAGATGAGATTATTAGTTGGAACAAGCAGTGTAGAGAGGGAGATAAGGCAATATCTACCAAAATTATGCACCTTTTCTAGCCTGTGGTTGTATTTCAAAGCAGCTATCTTACTGATATTCATGTGTAAAAGACAATCTGTAACAGTTTGTATAGCAAGATTGTAAACTCCAAAGTCCTTCAACAGGACACTGGTTACAATGAATTACTAGGTAGCTATTTTTTCAAAAGAGGAGAAAGGGGTGCAGGGCAGGGAAGGGGGAGGAGTGGCAGCTGTGGGGGCTGMCTGCACCAGCAAGCAGCTGCRGCTGCCACCAGAGTGATAGCTCATGCCTATAATCTCCGCACTCCAGGAAGCAGAGACAAGAGGACTGCTGCAGGCTCCCGGCTAACCTGGGATTCAAAGTAAAACTATCTCTAAACAAGACAAGAAGAACTGGAGACAGCTCAGTGGTAAAAACACACGCTTGCCCTGAAAGCACGARAACTTGACTCCAGCAACAGGAAGGGGGGAAAGGGGAAAGGCATTCTGCATCACAGCTCTGGGGAATGGAGACAGACAGGTCCTGTGCACCTTCTGACTCTCTCAAGGCAGTAGGATGAGAAGCAATAGAGGAAGACTACTGACATCTTGGCTCAGGCCTCTGTATGTGCGCACATAGATGCATATAAGACACACACACTCACACTCTTAACAAAAATATGGAAGATTATGAGATATACTGTACAGAAAGAAAAGTGCAGACGTCATTTAGATCACACAGTAGATGGGAAGCACTGCTCTCTGTGTTCTTACACATACATATACTATCTTTCAAGAGATATGTAGGAACAGAAACTGATAGTGGTTACCTATTGCAAGGAGTCACAGGCAGCAGGGTGCAGGGTTAAGAAAGTTCTTATTGTATACCCTTTAAGTTTTGAGTTGTAACTATATTATCTAATTTAAACACTAATAAAAGTAAAAAATCAAAATAACTGAAGGTGAACTATGGCCAATAAGGTATGAGTCACAAATTTATAGATGAACTTGAGTTGTCAATAAGAGAAGGCAGACTCTTCTATGATGGATTCTTAGTAGAATTGAAGAACAGATTAGTGTACCAGTCACCAAGATGGCTCAGTGGGCAAAAGCACTTTGCCTTACAAGCTTGGTAACTTGAGTACAACCCCCAGAATTCATAGCAGGAGAACAGAATTAACTCCTGAAAGCTATCCTCTGACCTCAGCACATGTGCTACGACATGTACATACCCACACACAATAATAAATAAAACAAAAAAATTCAAAAGAACAGACTACTTGATATATATGACTTATAGGCACTTAGAATAAATGAGTAGTTGCTACTTAGGACTCACTAAGAACAAAGCATGAAAAATTAACCTCATTTATCTTGTTTGATAAGAATACTAAAGACTGGTACATCATAACATGATTACCTTTAAATAATTAAGATATTTTTATCTGTATCTYCAAACTCTTAGAACACTTCACATGATACTACAAACATAAGGGCAGTCGCAGTGTGCACTCCTGCAGCCTAACACTAGTGGCTGTGGCAAGAGGACAACCAGTTCAAGGCTAGCCTATACTATACAAAAAGCTACGGTCTTTTATTATTTACTTATTTAAACAATTTATGTATATGTGTATTTATGTATGTTTTCTTTCTTTTTGGAGGGGTGGGGATTTCTCTGTGTAGCCATGCCTGGCCTGGAACTTGTTCTGAAGATCAGGCTGGCCTTGAACTTAAGAGATTTGCCTTTCTCTGCCTCCTAGATGCTGGGACTGAAAGCCCTGAGCCACTACACCTGGCATGTGTACGTTTTCTATGAATGAATGTGTGGACACTCTCAGGGGCCTGAAGAGGGCACTGGATCCCAAGGAGCAGTAGTTAACAGCACTTGTGAGTTTCCCATAGTGCTGGAAACTGAACTCTAGTCCTCTGGAAAATTAGCAAGTGCTCCTAACTGCTGAGCAATCTCCTCAAACCCTGAGAAACTGTCTTTAACAGGGAAGAACTTTAGATGTGAAGCCCAAAGAACGAATAATTCATGTTCCAAAACTGATAAGGATAGAGGTCCAAAAACATACCACAAGGTGTATTGCAATTTCCTGATTGATTCTTCATTTTTGCTAGAAATCTAAAAGTCTGAGAAGAGATGTTTATCAAATTAGCAGATGATCTCTAAGACTGAAAGAAAAGGACAAATCAGAGTTCATAAAGATGCTGCAAGGAAGAACTAGAACTGCAATGGCAGGAAGATAATACAAAGTGGCTCAATTCTGGCTTACTAACAAGTATCAAGGAACTTTAAGTTACTGTAAATGCAATAGTAACTTCAGAAAAAGCTGCTGGAATCTGTAGCAAACATCACTGTATTACGTTTTAGCGTACATCATTCATTTTCTGATTCGTTCTGTTTCATTCTATGCCCAAAGTTAAGGGGAAAAAGAACAGATTGGAAACCACATTAGAAAAAAAAATCTACAGAGGTTTGATCTGAAAGGCGAGATGTAAAGGTACTTCCAGRTTACAGAAGGACTTAAGACACCAAACAGAATAAGGCATTGCAGCAGCAGCAAGAGGACCAATGGGATGAAGTGACATCAAAAGAATGAATCCATGGTGGCTTGCTATGAGAAAGAACCTTCTAGCAGAAATATAACAGTGACATCAACAGCCATCATCAGCTGCAAACAAGTAAGGGCTGATTCTCACCTCTTAGGAATGCACAAAAGCCCTTCCTTAGGCAGAGGAAACATCTACAATGCTGAATAATGGGACCATGGATGTCTTTCAAAGGAAACATATCTATCACTACACACGTTTGTAAACAGATATTAATCCGTTTACAGAGTGGTGACTCATCTGCTTAGTTGAAGCCGGGATTTGCCAACAAGTCAACACTCACTACAGTCTTTTCTCAATCTCAGCCCTATCTGTCTTGTAGTCTCTATGAACTTCTCAAATTCCTCCTTGGGGAGATCTGGCATTTCCCCTAAACTGTTTTCTGAACTGTGCCTCGTAACTGGTAGTTGASGATAAGCTGTTGAAAGAGTGGATGGCCATCAACAACTCAACGAGAGACAGACAATCCAGTGCTACTTTGGTGTTTTTGTATTATTTAAAGTCCTGTCTCACTAGAAACGCATCTTGCCCATCACTACTCCAGATTAACATCAACTCACCATTACTGATTTCTGGAAGGTCAAACTTTGTGAAGTCCCACCATTGGAGCCTGTAGGTAGTATTGGCAATGTTACTGGCTACAGCAGACTGTCCATCTCCAATTACTGCCCCTGATGACAGAGAAGACAAGAAGACCACATTAGACTACATACATTGCATTCTTTTTTTGTATGTTTCTACTGCAGAATATAATGGAATACATGAATAAGTAGAGGAGAAAAAGAAGAATCACAATTAAAATTCACGAAAGCTCGAGAGATCTGCATGACAAGTCAGCGCAAAGAGAAACTAGACACAACCTTCCACCTGAAACAGTTATGTGGAAATGCAACATCATTCATATGTCCTTCCCATTATGAATGTGTCAGGTCCTGAATATATACTAAGAATATATACATTATCTGAAGAAACAGATGAGTTTTTCATACAAATGTGGGTAAAGAAATTTGAGAACAAAAGGAAGATGCCATGAACACACAAAGACCAGACGAATTTCAGTTCAGTTCAGTTCAATTCAGTCCTGGGTGTCTTGGCAGCTAGCAGTGCTCTTTAGGAGAAGCAGTTCCTCCTTTGTTAGTGACCTTTTTCCTAATAAGACATCTCAAAAGAGGACTTCCTCCAGAGAAGAGGCAGTCAACACACGGTGACTGGAGAGAGGCAGTAAAGACCAAATGAGGTAACAGTGTTAACCTCTTTTAAAAGTCGGGCATATAACACAGCAGATACTTATGAGCCTGCCTTTGTAACATGAGATTATTTTTATTAAGGTAATTTTTWAAAATTCTCCCCTCCAAGACCTTCCTTTAATTCCAGATTCACTTGTAATGTTTCAGTTTAATTTTCCCTGAGATATACACTTCAGTATGACATTTTTTTCCTTGGTAACCAATTAAATAAAAATTTGACTTTTTTTAAAAACAGGGTGACACTTTAATTTGCAGTTGTATTTCATTTACATGAACATGTCATTTCCTCCTCCTCCTTCCTAGGTGCATTTCATACACAGCCACCCTTTTGATCAGGCAGAACCAATCCTTCTTAGGAGAATAGAAGATCCCTGTGCACAAGACAAGCTAAATGGTATTTTCAGCTGCAGATCTGGTCCGTGCTGACTAGCCTTGGGACAAGGCAGTTTTATGTCAGAATTCATCAATATCATCTAGCCTTTGCCTTCTGAATATCACTGAGAAAATACCTCTACTTGTTTTTTTTTTTTAAAGATTTATTTATTTATTATATGTAAGTACACTGTAGCTGTCTTCAGACACTTTTTCTTCTTGCTCCATCCCTGCTCAATTGCTGTAGCTGTCTTCAGACACCCCAGAAGGGGGCATCAGGTCTCATTACAGATGGTTGTGAGCCATCATGTGGTTGCTGGGATTTGAACTCACGACCTTCAGAAGAGCAGCTGGCACTCTTAACCATTGAGCCATTTCTCCAGCCCTACTTGTTTATTTTAAAGAGCTATATTTATTACTCTGCTGTCTCTAGATTTTTCTGCTCTTTCCTTAAATGACCAAGAGAGACACTACCCTCCACACAATCATGAAATAAAGGAAACTTACTCTTTTTTCTTATCCAGGGGCTGCTGGCCACTAGATATTTTTCAGTGATAGTTTATTAACTGTCCTTTCAGTTTCAATTTATTTATTTGTGTAACAGTTCAAGCCGGGCGGTGRTGGCACACACCTTTAATCCTAGCACTTGGGAGGCAGAGGCAGGTGGATTTCTGAGTTCRAGGCCAGCCTGGTCTTCAGAGTGARTTCCAGGACAGTCAGGGCTACACAGAGAAACCCTGTCTCGAAACACGTCCGCCCCCCCCCCCCCAAAAAAGTTCATTTCCTAGATGATGACATTTTTAGGCTATATGGTTTCAACATGGCCAATATTGCCTTCCTGGAGGTAAAAAAAATGTCCTATGGTGTCAAAATGAAATAAAAGCCTCCAGGCCAGGAGGTTTAGCAAGCAGAAGTGCTTACCATACAAACCTTATGAGCTGGATGTGGTGCAGTCCACCTGTAACCCTGTAACCCAGCAGAGGAGGCAGAAGGCGGGATGAAGGAAGCCCCTGCACACAGCCCGGCAGCAGAAATGAGATCCTGCCTCAAAAATAAGATAGACGGAGAGAACCAACTGACAAAAAGTTATCCTCTGACCTCCATACATGTGCTGTGGTATATGTATGTGCTCGTGTTCTCTCCACTTCCACACACAAATAAATAATAAAAAAGGAGTGCCCCCATAAACTAAGTATAATCTCATTAATTCTCCTTCCAAATGCCAGAATACATGGATACACACCRTTTATGTGTGTGTGTCCATGTGAGGGAGAATGAAATGTCTTGGGAGAAGGATAATAAAATAAAAGTTGAAAAATACTATTGTAAATAAACTTATTTTACAAATCAAGCAGTCGTGATGTACTCGAAAGCATTAGAAACACAGCATTTGCAGGTGTTGTCAACGTGGCCACTGACTTCAAACCTCGACTGACGGCTCCATGGTACATACAGAMGGTTCACATGAGGTGATAATTACCCTTCCTTCAACACAGAGAATTCTCCTGCAATAATTCTACCTGGGAGCTGGTGAAATGGTTCACCAAGCAAGCCACTGGCTGCCAAGGTCAAAGACTTGAGTTTGATCTCCTAGACCCACACAATGAAGGAGAGAACTGACCCACAAGTCGTCCTCTGACCTCAACATCTATGCTGTGGTATGTGCATGCATGAGTGCATGAGTACACACACACACACACACACACACACACACACACACACACAGAGTCAAAGAAATGTAAAAAAAATCTGAATATAGGGTAGAGGGAGGGATAAAGGGAGGGACAGGTAAAACTAAGGGGTCACGTAGAAATCTAATACTGATGAAGCTTCTTAAAATATATGAATATATGAAATGGAATCACCAAATAACAAGGAGACAATGACCCAAGTAGACATCTCCAGCCACCAAGTAAAATCTCCAGTGCTGGGAATTAGTCATATCTAATCGAGTTGTTGGTGAAAGGGGCCCAGTAGAAAACTAAATAACCCAGGCTATTGCTAAAGGTATTGGTTGCTCTCCACAAACTGATGATAAGGCCCTATTGCTGAAGATGACAACCGCATAATTCACTGAGTACAGAGAAGTCAAGCTGGTACCTGTCTAGAGCCTTCGCCCCTACTGATCGGTGTCCGCAGTACTGAAGGGTACTCTGCACACCACCAGAGGAGAGAGGTAAGCACATCCATAGCTTCAAAGCCTTTGATCTACAATGGTGACCTGCCTGTGAGATACACTGGTACAAGAGTGGCACACACGCTGTGAGAGTAACCAACTAGTATCTGATGGAATGTGAGGACCACTCCATGAGATGGGGCCCAACCCTGCTTGTCTGGCCATAGACCTAGGGAAAAACACAGCACTATTGTTCAGTTAAAGGGAACATAACAGTACAATGACTCTCAATAGCATTCTGTTATATTCATAGATCAGTGTTTTGCTCAGCCATCACAGAAACTTCCTTCTGCAGTAAATGGGAACAAATACAGAGACCCAGAACTGGACAATRTGCAAAGAGTGAGAGACCTTGTAACATTCAGTTCTAAATGGAATCCTTCTATCAAATCCTTCCCCTCAGGGTTCAGGGAACTCTGTGGAAGAACTAGCAGAAAATTTCTAAGAGCCAGTGGAGATGGAGGCACAAAGAAAAAAGGCCTTCTAGACACAGCAGGACAAATGCACATAAGAACTCACAGACTGGGACAGCATGTACAGCAGCCCCACAGGTCTAAGTCAGATGGGGTTCTAGCACTGAGAGAAATGCACATAAGCTCCCATCTTGAAAAACAGTTTTCTCCAAGGGCGTTTCACCCGGGTATACAAACTACACTAAAGGGCGGGGCTTATGCCCAGCAGTAGATGGTTAACACAAAACAAATTTAATGGTATTTTGGTTTCTTTGGTTTGGGGTCTGGGAGCTTTTTTCTGCCTTAGAGGTCTCTTGCTTGTGTATCATTGTCTACAATTGTGTGTTTCCATGAAATTTCTGTATATGTGAATGTGATGTGTCTCTTTACATCTCTATGCGTACATTCTTTGTCACCTCTCTCCCATTTGCTTGTTTTGCCATATTCTGGTTTGTTTTTTATTTTGTTTTGGATGTTTTTTTCTAATAGAGAAAGAAAAGGTTTAATTTAGGGAGATGGGGTGGATCCAGGAGGAGTTGGGAGAAGGGAACCATAATCAGAACCTATTATATGGGAAAAAATAATTTTCAATAAAAAAATCTGATGTGAGAATTTTGCTCATTATTGGGTCAAGAAAGAAGCTCTGCTGTCTGTAGGAATTTCCTTCCTTCTTTTCCTTTCTGAAAGATTTTAGTGGGCTTTATGACTCTAGAATTCCACAAAATAGAAATCTGCAGGATATATATATTATATATATTTGGCAGCCTAGCCTTGCTGAGCCATTTTCCAGCCCAAAAATTTCTTAAAAAGAATAAGGCTCAGATTTTCTTGGCCTCATTAATAATGCAAACCATTTAAACCATTTTAGTTAGAAGATCTCCCACTTCCCTGGAAGGAATCACTCACTCTTCATTTTGATGTAGGCATCATTCCAGAGCTTCCAAATTATTCCCCGCTTTCACATCTATTATCTAGGTCACTGACATCTCCTTTAACAGCCAGTCTCAAATTGCTTTAGTTCCTTACCATTTCTTCTAACTTASTAGAAAAGCACATCTCTAACCCCAAACACAAAGAGGCAAATTGGTTTTCTTCACATATGATGTTAGTTGCTAAGAGAGATTGAAGAAACAACTATTTTCTCGGGGAGAGGATTAGACCTACAACCAGAGAAACAGTTCAGAAATGCACATGCTGGCTTTGTAACTGGGAACAAAATGATTTCAGTTTTAGCCCCAACTCCAGAGACATCCTGTACAGCGTATGCTTCTGAAAACAGCTGTGCAGTAAATACACATGTAGGGTGGTACTGTGAAGAGACTAGGGAGGGGATCTCTGCCAACCGTGCAGGAGTACTGCACAGAAACAGAGCTTGGCATCAGAGAGCCAATTTTCAGTGCCATGTAAACACAGATTAGGGAGTGAAAGATGCCAGCAACAGATTAAAGTATTGTCACCAGGTTCTCTTACACAAGAACTGCTGGCCAACTGAGCCTGTCTCTTGGAAACATCAGGAAGAAAAAGCATTGTCCTGTTTTAAAAAACAAACCCAAAAAACCCACCCACCACTTAGCAGCTTTGGCTGAAGGTGCAGGCAATATGCCAGAGCCAGTTAATTAATGGACTGTGCCATGGATAGAGGTGGCATTCAGCCTTAGAAGCAAATYCTGATGACAGTTAAAAGATTTCTAAGGCTTAAAGGTTTTCAAGTGTAGTAAACTAGATTCAGTATTAATTTCTTAAAATATTATTTGTTTGTTTGTGTATTTCTGGAGATAAGGTCTCACTGTGTAGCTCTGGCTGTCCTGGAACTAACTCTGCTGACCAGGCTGGCTTCCAAA
>BDUI01000357.1:130024-141171 GCA_002335545.1 Apodemus speciosus | reverse complement strand
ATGCATGCCTAAAGAAAGATACAGTTGAAATTGTTTAAATACTGAAACCTGTGAGAGGAGGAAGACTCCTAAGACACTGAGAGAATGAAGGCAGGCAGGACACTAGGTGTCTTGTGACTGGTGACTCTATTACTGGGCAAGACAGATAAGATCTAAGTTTCTTGTGAGGGAGACTCTGCTTCCTAGCCCGCATGTTTGCATCTTTTGCACCACTCATCTGACTTGAGAACTGACTCCAYCCCCACCACCCCAGGCTGAGCTGAGACAAGCACGCTGCTTTTCTCACTTCCTGGGAGCGCGCTGCCTCACCATCGTGTCATGCGTTTGGCTAAGCTTTGAGACAAGGCAAAGAGATGTTTGTCTTCCATTCTAGCCCATGTAGTGTTCCGTAGAGCCTCATCATGAAGCACTGGTCAAAGCCAGCTTAAAACTGGTACAACAGCTATACTATTTAGAGTGTGACTGCAAATGCAGGGCTTACCAAGAGCAATGGCTGTCTCCTAGCAGCCAAAGAGACGGCTCTACATGAACACCAAGCAAGTTCTAAAAAATGCCTTGTCAAGCACTGATTTGTCTCTATGTAACTGGAGGCCCAAACCACATATTCAACTTTGGAGCCATAAATAGCTTTTAACCACCACTATCAAGAAAGTCAAGTAGACTATTAAAATCCTATGCAAGGGAAGACCTGAGTTCTTGCTTCTCCAACCACTGCTATAAAAAGGCAGATTTAGACTAGGAGTGCTGGCACACACTTAGAATTCCAGCACTTGAGAGGCCGAGGCGCAAGTGTGAGTTTGGCCCAGCCTGAAAACACTGTGACCCAATCTGAGAAAAGCCATCCTCCACAAAGAAAGCATCGCCAGCTACAGTGACTGGATCCACAAAGGTTCCTTGCCATAGTTCCCAGGAACTTTTCTTCTAATTTGCTTCTGTTAAAGGAGCTGTGGATTATAAATGAGACCATGAATACAGGTTCACTTACAGACAATTTAGTAAGTGCTCCCAGTTAATTCTGTCAGTCTTCCTCCTACACAGAAATACATGTGGCCCCAAGGGGCCCAACCACCCACAGAGCTCTTTTGCACATCTTTTTACCCTCCAGCACATAGAAGTGCAGGGCTATATCCTAGCAAATACCCGGGGGAATAAAAAGGTAGTTTCTCTGAAATGCTATGTCTAGAAAACCAGAGCTACCTTTGTATTGGGATGTCATTTCTAAATTCAATTTTTCCTGAATAATAATATGAAAGTGATGTAAAAAATCTTTCATGTATGTTTCAAAATCTACACATTTATATTCCTCCATATGCTCTTCCATAGTATGTGTAAGGAAACTTACAAAAGCAATTGTTTGTAATGAACTATCAGGCTCTTTAGCATCCTCAAACCTACTTGGGGTAGAATATTACAACCCCTCATAACACAAGTCTTCCATTATCTATGTCTTTAGACAGCCCCCTCCCAATACAGCTGGAACACGGGGAACTAGGTGTACTGGCACATATCTCCCGTTAGCTCGTAATTCCAGCACATGGGAGATTGAGGCAACAGGATTTTCACAAGCTCAAAGCTATCCTAGCAACCTAGTGAGTACCAGGATGGCCAGGATTATGCCAAGATCCTGTCTTAACAAAACATACAAAAAACTCAATATAACACAAGACAAAAGGAGAGGCTCATTATATCGTGAAGCCTGACCTATCTTGCATATATTTAGAATCATGAGACCCTGTGAAGGAACAGTAAAGAGGCTAATTTACTGATGAACTCTTCTGCCAAATCCCAGATATGCATAAGAAGCAGACTCCAGTATGTGTCAGTTTTTTTATGGTTGCTGTAACAAATACCACAAACTTACTGGCTTAAACAACACAAATTTATTATCTTTCTTTAGGTCCAAAGTTCAACAAGTGTCCCAAGGAGTTGGCAGATGTCTTTCTAGATGTCATGGGAAGAATTCTGTTCCTTACACATGTAAAAAACAGAGGTTTCTGATCTCTAGTAGAGACCATTCCTTTTCATTACTTTGTAGCTGAAAGTTACAGTTCTTTGTTTAACCATTAATTCTTTATTCTACTTTTTTTTTTTATGTCTATCGGTTTTTTGTTTTGTTTTGTTTTGTTGGCTGTCCTAGAACTCACTCTGTAGACCAGGCTGGCCTCGAACTGAGAAATCCCGCCTGCCTCTGCCTCCTAGAGTGCTGGGATTACAGGTGTGCGCCACCATGCCCAGCTTTATTCTACTTTTTTAATACTTCACATAATAGGAATGAGTCTACTCAGATAATCCAGTGAAGTCCCCCTGTGATAGCTGATTTTTACTGCCAACTAGGCAGGGTTTAGATTCACTATGGAAACAAACCTCTRGGCGGGCCTGTGGGAATTTTTTAGAGCAGGCTAACAAAAGTGGGAAGACTCACCCTAAAGTGTGGGCAGCACACTTTAATGAGCTTGGGTCCTGCAATGGCTGAACAGGAAGAAAGGGACTGAGAAGCAGCATTTTGGGGCCCTCTGGTTCCTTGCTGTGGATGCAATGTGACCAAATACCTCAAGTTCCCACAGCCATAATTCTATATACATCATGATAGAGTGCCTCAAACTGTCAGCCAAAATAAACCCTTAAACTGTTTTTGGTAGGGTAATTTGTCAGAGCCTCAAGACAAATAACTACTTAAGACTTTCACACTCCCTGATAAAAGCCCTATAACTTACTTTACCATATCTGCCAAGTCCTTCCATCCACACAGCATAGCGTATGTCCATTGGGGCTAGGGTAGGTACTGTTTGGCAGGTCATTATTCTACAATCTAAGACTATCTAGCCACATCATCAACTGATCATGAGGTCAGCTAAGAGGCCAAACCAATCAAAAAGACTTTCACACACAGAAGTGTAAAGCGCAGTGAAAATTTTAAGACAATCATTTTTGTGGTAGTTTACTCATCAGCAAACTGATACAATGGTTGAGGCCAGACTACTTTGAATGTACAATTCTCAAGCCAGTAACACATATCTTAYCCTATTCTCCTAGTTTAATAAACATGACTATGAGGTCACTCAACCTTCTGTTCTCTGGTTCATGAGACAAAACAAATTGGTTGTGTTATTTTCTCTAGCCCAAAAGTAAAATTAATTTGACTTATCTCAACAGAACCAGAGAAGGCCTTTTAGTKCTACAACTAGAAGCCATATAGATGAAAAAAATATACATGCTGGAAGTCTAAATAAAAAGATTAAAAGCAGGGCTGTAGAGAACGTGCAGTGGTTAAAAGCGCTTGTGGCTTTACAGAAGACTCAGGTTTGGTTCCCAGCACCCTGGTGACTTACCTGTAGCTCCATTTCCAGGGGATCTGATGCTTTCTCCTGACCTCCATAGGCACTATGCATACATGGCACGCATACATACATTATATACATACATATATGCAGGCAAAGCACACATACACTTTTTTTAAAAGTACATTTTTTAAAAGACTAAAAGGAAGAAGCATCTAWTGACAGAGAAAAAGCTGATGATGTAAGAGGAAAAATTCCCTGCTACCCACCATCTCTCCCCTGTTCACAATGACCAGAGAGGTATGACTGAAACAGGGTCCCTCTGTCCTTTCATTAGTCAAACACATGTTTTTACACAGGCACTCTTAAATTTGCTGATTCTTAGGTATGGAAAACTTCAGTTGGCAGGAAAACACCAGTAGCAAGCTAATGTCCTCTTGGCTCTTTTGGCTGACTTCCCTGTGCCTGGGTCTTGACTATTAATTGAATGCWATTCAGATTCCATCTCAAAAACAAATGAGGATGGAGACCAGAGGCCTGCCTTCTCCAGACTGATAAGAGCAGCACAGTGCAATTATACCCGAATAGCTTTGTTTTGGAATGTAATCACCGCCCCAGCCTTCTTCCCAATGGGATGGCAACAGTGTAATTACCTCTTCAGGGTTCATTGTTTGGGAATGTAATGCTCATACAGGCCTTCTTTCCAAGGGAAAGGAGCCACAAGAACAATCTGTAGCTATAAGAATGTAAGAATCTACAGCCCTCTCCTTCTGAGTCCAACAAATTATTTTTGTTTTCTTAAGGCCTGAATGTATATTTCAGCCTGTTTCCTACCCATGAGAAAAATCAATCATACATTAGTACAGTTCTKTTTGAAGTGACAATCTGAGCTGACTGCTTGGGTTCCAATTCTAGCTCTTTCAATTACCTGTTTCTCCCCAGCTTCCTCTATGAAAAACACCAGCAACAATGGTACATCATAGAATGTAAATATTAGTATGCTTAGGAATGCTCAAAACAGTATTTGACAGAGTAAATGGTCTTATAATTTATGTTTGTCTGAAACAGGATCTCGTGTAGCCCAGGCTAGCCTCAAATGCAGTAAGTATCCTGATGGTGGTCGTAAATTTCTGGTCCTCCTGCCTCTACCACCCAAGTCCTGGAATTACCAGTGTGTGTCACCATGCCCAGATTTATGTGGTACTGGGGATSAAAACCAGGGCTTTTTTATACATAAGTTGCCAAACACTCTACCATTTGGGCCATATCCTCAACTCCTGTTTGTTTAAAAAGCATATTTGAATCTCCATGTGTTAGCATACACTTATACTCCCAACACTTGGGAAACAGGCAGGAAGGTCAGGAGTTTGAGGGCAGCCTAGGCTACAATAGAAGAAAGCCTGTTTCAAACAAACAAACGAATGAAATAACACAGCCAACAAATTTGAAAATAAACTTTAATACTAGTTCATGGCCAAATCTATGTCTGAGTCACTAAAATTCCTATTTTCACAATCCCTGTTAGTTCATCATGATTTTGGGTAATTTCAATGCTACTACAAAACTGTCACAGACTCAGCCAGAGTGAGCCGTCACTCTAGTAAGCAGGAGTGACTATGCATATTCCCACTTTTTTCCACGTGTCATTAGTTCAAGACAAACTGCTAAATACAGTGTTGTAAAATCTTGCTGTGAAGAAGTATGCAAATCTATAAAAAGCAACCATTTGCAATACATGATTATGGCAGATTACACTGACAGTTCACCTTTCTAGCCATTTTTTGTCTATGAAAATAAATCATATATTTTCCTCAAAGGCCTACTGTGTAACCCACTTCTAACTGGAAAATTGAACTTTCTAGCTTTCTTTCTGTTCCTCTGTAGCCCAAACTAGTTAAATCCTCTATTATGGAAAAACTTTTTTGGGGGGGAGTATGGGGGAGAGAGCAGGGGAGCAGGTGGGGAAGATATGTTGTAACAGCCCTGAGCCACAAAAGCAAAATGAGTTTGTTTCCAGGTACGTCTAAATTCAGTCTCTGTCTTAGTCAGGGTTTGTATTCCTGCACAAAATATCATGACCAAGAAGCAAGTTGGGGAGGAAAGGGCTTATTCAGCTTACACTTCCACACTGCTGTTCATCACCAAAGGAAGTCAGGACTGGAACTCAAGCAGATCAGGAAGCAGGAGCTGATGCAGAGGTCATGGAGGGATGTTACTTACTGGCTTGCTCAGCTTGCTTTCTTATAGACCCCAGAACTACCAACCCAGGGATGGCACCACCCACAAGGGGCCCTCCCACCCTTGATCACTAATTGAGAAAATGCCCCACAGCTGGATCTCATGGAGGCATTTCCTCAAGGGAGGCCCCTTTCTCTGTGATAACTCCAGCTTGTGTCAAGTTAACACAAAATCAGCCAGTACAGCTCCATAGCTCACAACATGACATACAGCTGCAGTGGGCAGGATTCATGATAAAATAGGGAGCTACTTCTACCACCCTTAAAAAGAAACTATTGGGGGTGCAGGCATATTGATATTGTTTCAGTAAATGGTCATGTTGTCAACCTACCTTCTGAACATATGTGTTTATACCTATAGACTGGTGTGGCTTTCAACCTTGGTCAGACAAGCCCCTCCACTCATGGGTACTAAGTGCCAAGACTCCTAACTGGTAAAAGCACTGAGAATCAGTGACAGTGAGGGCCCAGCTATAGATGGTCATCCATATCAACTTCTCCCCCATCCCTGAGCTCAGAAAATACTGTAGAAGAGTAGGCAAAAGGAATGTAAGAAGGGTCACCCACCCATCTCAAAAATATTAACCCAGAACTGCTCCTGTCTAAAGGAAATGCAGGGACAAAGAGTGGAGCAAAGACTGAAGGAAAGGCCATCCAGAGACTGCCTCACCTAGGGATCCATCCCATCTGTAGACACCAAACCCAGTAACTACTGCTGATGCCAGGAAGGGCTTGCTGACAGAAGCCTGGTAAAGCTGTCCCCTGAGAGGCTCTGCCAGAGCCTGACCAATACAGATGCAGATGCTCGTAGCCAACCAGCATGCTAGCAGCCAATCACTGGATCCCAATGGAGGAGTTAGGGGATGTACTGCAGGAGCTGAAGGGGTTTGCAACCCCATAGGAAGAACAATATCAACCAACCAGAAACCCTAGAGCTCCCAGGGATGAAACCACCAACCAAAGAGTACACATGGAGGGACCCATGGCTCCAGCTGCTTATGTGGCAAAGGGTTGCCTTATCTGGTAGGAATGGGTGGGTGGGTGGGTGAGCATATTCATTGAAGCAGGGGGCAAGGGGGATGGAATAGGGGAGTTGCAGAGGGGAAACCAGGAAGGGAAGGGGGATAACATTTGAAATGTAAATAAATAAATTAACCAATTAAAAAACCATTTTATTGTCAAATAAAAAAAATAAATTGGAAAAAAAAAAGAAAGTAAGAGCTACAGGATGAGGAGGAGAAATATGAAAGACTTCCTTCTGRATGTGACATGGCTTCCACTGGCTGTGGATGCAAGATCAAGCCAGTAAAGATTCCACTATGGATAAAGTAGGAGCTCTTAAGGCCCCACCCCTAGCTGAGAGAAGAAGTCACTGACTTCCTTGGGAATATGGCCTTAGGAGGTCCCCCCCCCAAGTGGATAGCTCCACAACCTTGCCCGGGTGGTGTGCACTAACTGGACTCAGTGGCATGATAAGAAGAGGAGGAGAGGGTGTCAGGAGGGAGCCAGGTCGGTGTGAAGGAGGGAATTAGAGGGTAGATAAGATCAAAATACATGATATAAAAATAAAAAATGCCAAACAAAAATATTACATACATATACAAAATTCTCAAAGAATAAGAATACTCTTTTTTTCTTTTGTTTTTTTGAGACAGGGCTTCCGTATGGCTCTGGCTGTCCTAGAGCTTGCTCTGTTGACCACACTGGCCTCAAACTCTCAGATACACCTGTTTCTGCCTTTTGATTGCTGGGATTAAAGGTGTGTGCCTGGCCCAAAAAAAAAAACAAAAAAACAAAAAAACAAAAAAAAAACAACAACACTACTTTTTAAAAAGAGAATGTTTTTACAGAATGGAGAATATGGTTATAAGATATAACAAGCCAGCAATGAAGTGACAATAGGGAACCAAAAGAAACACCTGCAACACCCAAAAAAGTCATTTAACAGTCACCTATATATATCTCTTTCCATTTTAAAACTTTTAACAAAATATCCATGCTGGCTATTCCAGTTGAGGTCACAGGGACCTTGTGGCTCAGCAAGTATGAAAGAAATAAATAAACACCCACAGGTTGTCTTCACTTCTGTAGAGAGAGTGAGGTGCTGTCTGTCAGCTTCCATGGCGTTTCCAGCCAGCTTGGCGTAAAATAAGRCTTCTGGAGGRCCATGACAAGGAAAAATGTAACTTGAGCCTGAGGTTTGAAAACAGTGGGTAAGGGGCTAGTGAAATGGTTCAGCAGATAAAGGCACTTTATATTCAAGCCAGATGGCATGAGTTTGATCCCCAGAAAAAGAGAACCAATTCTACAAGGCTGTTCTCTAATCTCAACAGGTATGCGGTGGCACATGTACCACCCCCATCACATACTGCATCGCTGCTGATGATAATTTTTAAAAGACATGATGAGAGTCTACATGGATTGTTACCTTCAAGCATGTATATTCATCAAGTAAAAATTGATGGAGAAATAAGACAGCAAAGAGGGCTGAATTATAATAGATTTCTGCTCCCAAACAAAGTTTACATGTTAAAAAAGAAAACAAATGAATACTACACCTGCCTCCATTTGACCTCACGCTTGGCTAGTACTCTCCTTGGATCCTCTGAGCAGATTTCTAGATCATTGGGTTAATTATTTTAGGGGAAGCAAATGTGCCAAAGCATATCATATCATAAAGAAATCATGTATCATATCATAAACAGAGAAGTAAAGAATCCTGAGAATTAGAGTAGTTCATTTCAGGCTATAAGACCTCCTCAGTAAGCACAATCAAAATGAACAGTAATTCTAAGAAGTACAGGTCTTAGGATTTCTATTGTGGTGATAAAACACCAGACCATAAGCAACTCAGGGTGGAAAGGGTTTATTCTGCTTATATTTGCACATCACCGAAAGAAGTTTGGGCAGACATATGGAGGCAGGAACTCAGTCAGAGGTGAGGAAAGAACCCTTCTTACTGACTTGCTTACCAKGGCTTGCTTAGTTCTTATAGCACCCAAGATCATCAGACCAGGGCTGCCACCACCTACAATGAGCTGGTTCCTCCCACAGCAATCATGAATTAAGAACATGCCCTGCAAGAATGCCCATACGATCTGGCAGCGGTATTTTCTCAACTGAGGTTCTCACTTCCCAAATGACTCTAGCTTTAGACAAACTGACACAAAACTAGCCAGCACAGAAGACAACCATGGGTCTTAAATCTTTGGATTATATTACATCTATAGAAGCCCCAGAAAGTGACAACCTAAAATACGAGTCAATAGTGGGGTCTCATACAGATTTTTTTTAAGGAACAAATAGGACAAGTAGGAAGAAAGGTACTAGTTACCATCCTGCTGCTGTGGTTGAAAACACCAGAAGCAAATGGTTAAAGTGATCAGAAGCAACCTAGAGAGAAAGAGTTTATAGTTCCTAAGGGAGAACGCAGAGTGGTGGGGARCYATGGCAACAAGCAGCAGGCATGGTGTCTGGACCAGGAAACTGAGAGATCACATCTTCAAACACAAAGCAGAGAGGTAACTGGAGGTGAGGCTATTTCCTCCAGCAAGACTACACCTCCAGTACCTCTCCCACACTGTACTACCAGCTGGGGACCAAGTCCTGCCCAAAGGCTTGAGCCTATAAGGGACATTACTCATTCAAGCGRCCACAAGGTTATAAGATCAATTTTTCCTAGAAATGAAATGTTAATACACTTGACAGGAACTTGTTTCAGCATAACAGCTAGTGAGCTAGTGTTTTCTACTTAGGAAAAGCTTTAAGGACCTCTGAGCTTGTTTCTGCTGCTACTTTAGCATTTAGCACAATATCTACTTTTCTTGCAGCTATTTATGGTGGTAGACAGTATATTTAGATGGACACAGCACCTTGCTCACACAGGTACTATCCCATACTTCACCCTGTACTAACAAAAAAAACCTTCCTAAATGCTTCYAGAGTCAAATGGTTGATATGCCAGCTGTGTCCAGCAAGTGATTATSAGCTAATTCACTTTCCCCATTTCTAATCAATCACTTCATCAGGAACTCACCAGCACAATGCCTCTGCCTGAGGCCCTGGCTTAAGGAGTTAGTCCATACAGTGGTTCTCAAATTTTAAAGTGCACCAGGAAGACATTTTAAAACACAAATTCCTAAACYCTAAAACCAAAGTATCTGGCTCAATGCATCTGGGTTACATTCCAGGAACCTGCATTTGTTGTACGTTCCTAGATAATGTTGATCCTACTGGATTCTTTGTTGTCCTGGCTACACAGCAACAAACAATTAGACAGCTGAACAGAAATGTACGTCACTAGCACAGAAAAGTATTTTTTAAGTGCAAACTTTGTGACTTCTTCACTCTTTCTCCCTTGGGTAACACAGCTACCAACAACAGTACAAACACTGAATTGTCAAGCTCTCCATTTACCAACACATTGGTATCCTAGAATCTGAACTCTTAAGTTCTTATACCATTTCTCTCCTACCATTGCAAAGGAGAGAAAGCCCTTGTTAAGACTTAGGAAAAGGAGCAATGTTGAGGAATGCAGAAACTTTGAGAGAGCTGTGTACAAGCAGATGCCTGTAATCCCAGTACGCAAGAGGTTGAGGCAAGATAATAAATTCAAGATAATCCTATGCTATGTAGTGGGTTTAAGGGCAGCCTGGATATTACTCCCTATATGACCCTTCCCCTAACATATATTAAAAAAWTTTTCAGTGAGAGAGCAAAACAGTATGAATGAGACTAATTTATACAGGGACCAAATCTTATAATGAAAATCATATAGTAGACCAGGCACAGTGGATTGTGCCTGTAATCCCAAAACTCTGGAGGAAGCAACAGGAAGACTAGGGTGAGTTTGAGGCCAGGCTGAGCTACATTGTGAGCTCCAGGCCACCATGGGCCACAGAGCAAGACACATCTCAAAAAACTAACAATCAACTAATCAAACCAAGAAACAAACAACCAAACCATAACAAAACCCCTTGCACGTGTGCCACAGTCTTATTCCAAGTGCTTCACATGTGAGTTTATTATCCTCTATTTGACAAATTTTGAATTTTAGACTTTCCCCCTTGATTATGGATTATTGGGACCCAAGTGAAATTTAAAACTTTTTATTTCAATGTATATATAGTTTAAAAGTAATTCATATACTATTTTAAGTAATTTTATAGATGAAACAAGGTGATACTGTGTAAAAACTTTCCTCCTGTACTTTACTGATGCTCAATTGGATTTTTGAGTATTTCAGATTTTTAGCTTAGGAATGCCCCACTTGCTAATTCATTTAACCCTTAACCCTATATACTAAGCTCTATACGTAGGTACATTATACAGATGAAAAGCCTGTGTCCCAAAGTTAAACAAATTATCAGAGATTAAACTGCTAGAAGGAGCACAATAAATATTTCATAATAAAGAATCTGGTTCCAAAGCATGCCTGCCAACAGACTTACCCTGCAAATGGCAGCTGCCCTTCTGAGGCCGCATTCAAACTATTAATGGGGACACAATCTATGCTTTTTCAAATTATACTAAGCGTCATACAGCACTCATACAAGCCCATTTTGGAGCTGTAACTGAGCTAACCTATCTAGATTAACAATGAAAATTCTAAGGGAATCATTCATTTTTTTTT
>BDUI01000357.1:109657-128139 GCA_002335545.1 Apodemus speciosus | reverse complement strand
TCGTGTCCCAGAGGTGTACGGGGCAGAGAGAGAGAAAGAATGTAAAATCAGTATTTGTTTCTATTTGTATTAAATACCAAGATAGCCCATCTGTGTTCCAAAAATGATATCCAAGTGCAGAGCTGGTATACAATACATGATAAAGCAATTTGCTGTACTAAACAATGCTGTTGCTATCATATTATCAAATTATAATAATTCCTAAAAAAACGGAAACTCCCAGATGTTCACTGATATCAATGGAACTAGGGTGGAAAGACCTTGATAGAGTTCCCTAATGTAACAGACAAGGGGAAGACATGTAAGAAAGAGCACTGGTGTTTTTATAGACAGTAGGAAGAATGCCATTGCTGGTAATATAATATCTATAATACAGTACCTGGACAAGCTGAGGTAGGACTGCAAGCATAAGGCCAATCAATCTGGGCTCCATAGTGAGATCCAGTCTCAGTGAACAAAAACAATCAAATGAGAAATAGTATTTGGAAGGAGACTAGGAAAAAAGTTAATAAGGAAAAGCAAAGTTTTGAAAATATTTTATTAATATTTATTTTACATCTATATCTGTGTATGTCTGTATATGTGCATGTACCTGAAGTTAGGGACAGCCCTTGGATGCTGGAGTTACAAGCAGTTGTAAGCTGTCTGATGTGGGTGGTGGGAGTTGAACTTGGGTCCTCTGCAAGAATAGTACATGTTCTTAACCACTGAGTCATCTCTCCAGCCTGTCTTACCCAAACTAGTCAACAAACAAAAGGATGCTTGGAACATAAGATTACAAAAAGCAATTAAGTTGTGTTTGTAGTATCTCTAAACTTAACATACATGCCAAGAACAGCACAACAGAGGGAAGGGGAAACAGAGCTATGAAGAACAATGTTTACCTATCTTACCAGAATCAAGTCTCTATAAATACCAAGCAAATTCTAATAGTCTTTGAAAATCAGTAAAGGCATTAAAATGCCATGATAGATGATATCATGTAATACAAAGTCATAGTAGGAGAAATCAAACCAAAAAAGCACACTAAAGATACAGAAAAAAAACCCACAAAAATGATGGACAAAAATCCACAATAACTTTAAATGTGAATTAGTAATCCAAAGACAGGACCATCTGACACAAGCAAAAAGATGTGAGCCAGTGAGAAGGCTCAGCAAGGAAAAGCACTCACTATGCCTGACAATCCTAGTTCGATCCCCAGAATCCTTGGTAGAAGGAAGGAACCAAATCCTAAAGAACCAAATCTCTTACACGGAATGTACTAGTTGCACATGACACATGCATGTCCACACATTTACATATGTACATATGCACAAAGAAGATAATTTTTAAAACTATGATAAGCCATATGCGTTCTTTTGGTTAAACCGAAATTTACTCATAGATGTCACTCATAGTGGCTTATACATGGGAGGTTCACTGTGGGTTTGAGGCTAACCTGGGTTAGAGAGTAARTTCTAGGCCACCTTGGGCTACACAGTGTACGACAAACAAACAAACAAAAACTAAGTTGAAAATGAAAGATGGAAAAAATATATCATAAAATCAGAAACCACAAAAGAGATGGATTAGCTATACAAATATAAAGATAGACTCTAGGACAGAAAAACGAGTAGAGATATCTTAATGACAATGTTAAAAACACTTCAATAAAAAAGCAACAACACTAAAGGGAGAAATACACAATTCAGCAATAATAGTTTGTTTCAATATCATCTTGACAAGTGACAGAACAAGACACAAACCCAACACGGACACATATCCATTAACATTATTAACCAAGCATCCACACCACTTCACCTAACAGCAGCAGAGTGATCAAGCACATTTGCTGGGGTAGCCCTATGCTAAACCAAAAATAAGTTAAAAAGAATTTCAAATATCTGAAATCATAGAGTATGTTTTTAAGCCAGAACAAAATCAAATAAGATTTTTTTAGAAAAAGAAAAAAGAAAAGGGAGATAGTTACAAGTATGTGGAAAATGAACAACACATCCCTAACCGACTAAAGCAGTGGTCTTCAATCTTCCTAATGCATCATGACCTTTAATATAGTTCCTCCTATTGTGGTGAACCCAAACTGTAAAATTATTTCATTGTTACTTTGCAACTGTAATTTTGCTATTCTTATGACTCAGAATGCAAGTATCTGCATTTTCCAATGACCTTAGTGATCCCTGTGAAAGAGTAGCTCACACACCCYCTCCAAGGGGTCACAACCCACAGGGTTGAGAACCACTGGGCTAAAGTGTCAAGGGAGAAACAAAGATGACTAGGCACAAAGCCATCTCCAACCTAGGACATTTGACTAGATTCTAATGACCTGTGGATAAGAGCAAGTAAAGCCTGACACTTCCCATTGATTTTAATCAAAATAGTGAATTAAGGACATCAGGCTCACATCTGCCAGGAACAGATGCTCATTAGGATGAAAGTCAAGAGGATTACTCAGGGAAGATAACATACCCTACATTACTCAGGCCCTATCTTCAGAAGATTTTTGTTCTTTAAGTAATTAAAAGGAAGCTGTCCTGTGCCAGGACTTCTCATTTCACTTCTCTGAGGTTTCAAACATGTCAAAAACTATTATAAGCTTAAGAACCTTTTGGGAGACTCTTAACTCAAGCAAAATGGCTCAGAAGACAGAAGACGGTTAGGCAGACCAACTTTGATCTCCCAAATCTGCCTCTCAATAGTACTATGCTGGGCAAATGAAGTGATTTCTCTGCTGGGTAAAACTAAAACCAACGCTCACTTCACAGGGTAGAACAATGATTTACAGAGACTGTATGGGAAAGTACTAAGGAGCACACCTCGTCCACTGAGGCAGTGCTCAGCTTCATTTCAATCCCTGTCTGCTAAAATGTCAACAAGGGAAGCTTTCTAGACTGCTACATGCCCCATCTCCATACGCGTGTTAAGAGATGCCATAGCATTTAAGTGTGTGTGTGTGTGTGTGTGTGTGTGTGTGTGTGTGTGTGTGTGTGTGTGTATATATTTCTTTAAATATGGGTACAGAGTCTGTACTACCTTGATAGGTAGCTGGAGACTAGTAGGGACCTCAAAAATTGTGGATAAGACACAAAATAAAATAAAAAATAAAAGGGAAGAGATGAAGATTAACAAACCACTGGCACTTGGATATAAGGGCTCAGTTTGTCTATGATCACTTCCATCCAGTCTCTGGTGGAAGAGAGCAGATTTAAAGGATTTTAATTTTCCACAAATCTACTTTTATGGATGTTTCAGAATAGCTTTGCTGAGAGCCCACTGGAGACTCATTTGTCACCACAATAACTCCTAAAATTGCAGATATGTGCTCGCTTTGTCCCTCTATATCTTCTGAATTTCCATACTACACCCCCCCCCTTATAAAGACCCACTGACCATTAAGAGCTTCTACTTATGTTTGGGACCAAGAACTGAGCAGCACTTTTAAGATAAGATTTACTACCAAGACTCCAAGATACAGGAGAGCTGAGATTCTGTCTGTTTTGTTTGAGGCTGGCCCAGATCACTGACTGGATTGTAACCACAGCAGAACAAGTATTTGCCAAGTGTAACAGTTCTAGGACCATCACAATCTGGTTCCAATCATAGAAGAGAAAAGAGCCTTTCCAGGAAAAATGGGAATGCTTACTGTTAAAGACAAATTTCTCTTGCACTCTGAAAGTCATTACTATAGTATCTCAATTACATGATCATAAGTAAGTTTAATAAAAAGCAAAACATCTRTCCCCAGGAGAACAAGAAGACGCAGAGAAAAAGCTACCATTATAGTAAGATTCCCTCAGCGAGCACCATTCAGTTATAAAGTTTTGGTCATGCCTAGGAAGCATTTAAAACAACAATAACAAAAGTGATTAAGAAAAACTCTGAAGGCCAGTGAAAGCTTCCCAGGAGCCCTTTCTGCCTTCTGCATTACGGTCTTGGAATAGGAATTCTACGCTGATAATTGTGGGGCAGCTGACTAGAAGATGGTTTGGAGGGAAGTCCTGCAGTCCTTTGCCTGGGCTCAGTCCCTGGCTCCTACACTCTCTAGCTGAGAGTACAGATGAGGCATGGCCAGGGAGAGCAGTGTTTCCCCCACTGCTCATTATGTAATACCAGTTGTCTCAGCACTACTGCAGGACTAAATCAAAACATTCCCAAAGTACTTAAAATGCTTCCTAGTACAAAGTAAGTAATACACACTTGGGTTTTTGTTGCTTTAAAAAGGAAAGATAAAGAAAACAATAGCATAGCTGTTGTAGAATTTGGAGGGATATCCAAATATCTATACATGATGACAGCTTCACAGGAAGTCCCAATAGSCATGCTAATATTGATAYTGAGAAAATGAGTATTAATGATGAAAAGAAATAATTGCTAACTCAGGCATAAGGTTCTAGAAGTCTAGATCTTCTTCCCTTGGTGACATTTAGAATCACTTGACAGATAAATTTTCCCTGTAGATGTCATACCTATAACATAACCTATAAAACGTTACAGCATGCCTCCTTACAGTCAAATGCATCTGTAAGAACAAACAGGCCTGCAGGAATCAGGCCACTGGTGAGAAAGTAGGGAATGGAAAGCAAAGGTACAGAATTACTAAAGAAAAAGAAAAGAAAAGAAAAGAAAAGAAAAGAAAAGAAAAGAAAAGAAAAGAAAAGGAAAGGAAAGGAAAGGAAAGGAAAGGAAAGGAAAGGAAAGAAAAGAAAAGAAAAGAAAAGAAAAGAAAAGAAAAGAAAAACTATACAGCTTTTTTAATACCAAGGAAACAGAGATTTTGCTGGAAGAAAAGCAAGCTATGCCATATGGAATAGTAGAGGCAGATGTCTGGAACAAAGAAGAGGGCAGAAGAGCTCTTTGTATCACTGCCTGGCAGCAAGTGATCACCTTCCACAAGCTTTCAACGAAGCCACATGCACGGAGAGGCACAAATCCACTGTTTAACCACTCGGGCCAGCTATCTGGAGATTGGAATAATCAGCTCACCTACCAGGCCATGGCCTCTGAAGTCCTAATCTGGCAGAGAAACTCCTGAGGATTGTGGAATTCTAGAATTTTATGTTAGGACAAGGGGAAGACCAGATCCTATGGCCTGCCAGCTGCCAAACAGCATTGTAATAAGGCTGGCCATGGTGGCTCAGGCCTTTATTCCCAGCGTCGGAAGGCAGAAATCAGGCAGATCTCTATGGGTTCAAGAGAAGCCTGGCCTACAAAGCAACTTCTAAGCCAATCAATGATATATAGTGAGTTGTCTCAAAACAAAACAAAATTCCCTAAAATACCTGGGTTTAGAGATGCAAAGCTTTCTACCTTTGATCTCAGCACTTGGGAGTCAGAGGCCAGCCTGGTCTACATAGCAAATCCCAAGCTTGGGGTACACAGTGAGACTATGTTGCATTTTAAAAAAGGAAAGGAAAGAAAAGAAAAGGGAAAGAGGGAAAGGGAAGGAAAAGAAAGGAAAGGGGAGGGGGAGACAGACAGACGGACAAGGGTGGGAGGAGTGTACCTCTGAACCAAAGCAAACAAAATGCTACATTCTCATAGGCCCCTACCCCCCAGTGAAACCTTCACGCCTGCTACCTTTCTACCTTTAACCATCACACGGCCCAGGTTTTCCAGAACAGAGTGCCATTTAAATTTTCCTAATAAAAACCCTTTAAAGATATGCCTAAGAACTCGTTTTGTATATTTTCAGACATAATTATGTAAGTTGGTGGTGAAAGTAATGGGAAGGGGACAAAGACTGTAATGATGAAACAATCTTCACCACAAAAATGGATTTCTGCTTTGTTCCCTTTTCTGGAGACTGTCAAGAAGCAGCTGCATACAACATGTCTCAGAACTTGGTCATATCATGCCTCCAAGCCCTAAAACATGGGTCACTAAAGGGGGTCCTCTCATCATAAACCACTGCAGCAGTGCTTGCCCAACCTATTTTCTACCCTGTGGAGWTCTGAGCTGCCTCCACGAGTTTCTTCCCTCCTCCTTCCGTTCCAGTGCCTGGAATCTCCACAGGCTGGCAGAAGCAAATGGGTGGAGAGCTTTGCATTAGGCTCTTAATTAAAATCACAGGATCTAGCTCATGACTATCTCACCAACTGAACCATGAACAAGACACCTTTATCACCCAATTAAAGCACAGCCAGGACTTAGTTACCTATATTAAGAAACAAATGGCTTTTAAAAATTCTCTTTCCCAGACAGGCAGTATGTGAGCCTTTAATCCCAGCATTTGGGAGGCAGAGGTAGGTGGATCTTTAGGAGYCAAAGTTAGCCTGGTCCACAGAGTGAGTTCCAGGACAGTTAATACTCCACAGAGAAACCTTGACTTGGGGAAGAAAGTTTTTTCCCTTCTTCCCCGGCAACCCCTTTGTTTGTTTGTTTGTTTGGTTGGTTGGTTTGTTTGTTTGTTTGTTTTCACAAAAAGGCCCCAAGGAAGTAGAATTAGGCAAAAGAAACAATTTTTCAACTGCATTGATTCTTGTCTAGAAGTAAGAAACTGCATCTAACACTCAACGGACTTTCAGCTGATGCTAAGAAACTATCATATCAAAACAGAGGAAAAAGGAAGAATTTTTAGTTTCCTGCCTTTCGTAATTTCAAAATCCATTTCCTTACCTGCCAGGACCCTGTTAACAGAAGAATGAGTAGCCAAGCCAGGCTGTCCGCGTTCATGAAAAATCCCAGCATATGGCAAGTAYTCAGGCAGCAAAAAACGCCTGTAAGAAGGAATCACATGTGAAAAGTCAACTAAAGACTACCAAACAACAAAGGAGATACTACAGAGTTTCAAAATTGTTGGCTAAGTAGGGCTGGGCATAATGGTCTATAAAGATGGGAGACTAAGGCAGAAGGATTGCAAGTTCAAGGCCAGACTGCCCCCCCCCCCCAAAAAAAAGATGTTATAATGAAATACAGCCTAAGGGATATACTAACCAAAAAATCCATAAAATCAACAAGATTTGTCCTTTTATAAATGTGTAACTCCTCATTGCCCTTCTTCTAAAGTAAAGTTAGTCAGGAGTGATGCACGCCTTTATCCCAGCAATCACAGGCAAAGCAGGCAGATCTATGAGTTCCAGGCCAGCCCAGTCTACATAATGAGTTCAGGCCAACTACAACTACAAAGTGAGACTCTGACACAGACTTTGAACAGTATGCTCTTGGTGCCATTTTTCTGTCTCTATGCACTGTGGCTAATAATCTCCCACCAAATATCTAAATGACAGGACCAGAAAATAGAGGCTAGGCANTCTGAGCTGCCTCCACGAGTTTCTTCCCTCCTCCTTCCGTTCCAGTGCCTGGAATCTCCACAGGCTGGCAGAAGCAAATGGGTGGAGAGCTTTGCATTAGGCTCTTAATTAAAATCACAGGATCTAGCTCATGACTATCTCACCAACTGAACCATGAACAAGACACCTTTATCACCCAATTAAAGCACAGCCAGGACTTAGTTACCTATATTAAGAAACAAATGGCTTTTAAAAATTCTCTTTCCCAGACAGGCAGTATGTGAGCCTTTAATCCCAGCATTTGGGAGGCAGAGGTAGGTGGATCTTTAGGAGTCAAAGTTAGCCTGGTCCACAGAGTGAGTTCCAGGACAGTTAATACTCCACAGAGAAACCTTGACTTGGGGAAGAAAGTTTTTTCCCTTCTTCCCCGGCAACCCCTTTGTTTGTTTGTTTGTTTGGTTGGTTGGTTTGTTTGTTTGTTTGTTTTCACAAAAAGGCCCCAAGGAAGTAGAATTAGGCAAAAGAAACAATTTTTCAACTGCATTGATTCTTGTCTAGAAGTAAGAAACTGCATCTAACACTCAACGGACTTTCAGCTGATGCTAAGAAACTATCATATCAAAACAGAGGAAAAAGGAAGAATTTTTAGTTTCCTGCCTTTCGTAATTTCAAAATCCATTTCCTTACCTGCCAGGACCCTGTTAACAGAAGAATGAGTAGCCAAGCCAGGCTGTCCGCGTTCATGAAAAATCCCAGCATATGGCAAGTAYTCAGGCAGCAAAAAACGCCTGTAAGAAGGAATCACATGTGAAAAGTCAACTAAAGACTACCAAACAACAAAGGAGATACTACAGAGTTTCAAAATTGTTGGCTAAGTAGGGCTGGGCATAATGGTCTATAAAGATGGGAGACTAAGGCAGAAGGATTGCAAGTTCAAGGCCAGACTGCCCCCCCCCCCCAAAAAAAAGATGTTATAATGAAATACAGCCTAAGGGATATACTAACCAAAAAATCCATAAAATCAACAAGATTTGTCCTTTTATAAATGTGTAACTCCTCATTGCCCTTCTTCTAAAGTAAAGTTAGTCAGGAGTGATGCACGCCTTTATCCCAGCAATCACAGGCAAAGCAGGCAGATCTATGAGTTCCAGGCCAGCCCAGTCTACATAATGAGTTCAGGCCAACTACAACTACAAAGTGAGACTCTGACACAGACTTTGAACAGTATGCTCTTGGTGCCATTTTTCTGTCTCTATGCACTGTGGCTAATAATCTCCCACCAAATATCTAAATGACAGGACCAGAAAATAGAGGCTAGGCARCAATTTTATATATGGATAATCCACAGGCCAGAGGCTGGTGTAGCTCAGCGGTACTATGCTTCTCTAGTGTGAGGCCCTGGGTTCCAGTTCCAGCACTATAAAGYCAAATGAAACTAAACACACAAAAATGAAACCCTAAGCTTTCATCAAGGATCCTTCAATGCTTACAACCCAGTTCTTACCTTGGGACAAAGCGTCCAAGTGAAGGTGCAGACATTCGGGCATTTCGGGGAGCTCGGTGCCTAGATCTGTCACCATTGTCCCTGGAGAAAACAGAGAGACTACATATAAGACAGTTACTGAAACAGAACTATTCACCTGCCACGAAAACTAAGCATCTGCAAACTAAAGACCTACACTCAGGAAAGGAGCCAAAAGTAAGCAGTTCCCTATTGGCTAACTTAACTAATTCAGTACCCAAAAGCCAGCTCTGAGTCAATGTGGTCTTTGAACTCTGAGTATCGAAAGTGAAGCCATATTTAGATCATAGAATCTGGAAAGGCTACATAAGAATTTATTCTTTTTTCCTTTAATTTTTGAGACAGAGTCCCTCAATGTAACCCTAGCTGTTGTGGAACTCACTGTGTAGACCAAGGTGGTCTCAAACTCAGAGATCCACCTGCCTCTGCATCCTGAGTGCTGATGTTAATGGCATGCACCACCACACCTTGCTCAGGAATACCTTTTTCTTTATTTGATCCCCTTGGCATAAAGAAAGACTGACAAGAGAGAGATGGGGTGGGAGCGAGAGATGTAACTCAGTGTCACAGCCCTTGCCTGCCTGGCATATGCAAAGCCTCAGGTTCCTTCCTTAGTATCACAAAAAAGGCAAGCAGGCAGAAAGACAGAAATAAGAAAAAGCCCGCAGTTCCTTCTTTGAAAAACTGAAAACTGACCATGATGAAAAATATTAGAAAATACACTCCTAAACAAAATCACTTGATAAAATTTTTTATTATAGATTTTTAACCACCATTTATTAAGTGCCTGCTAAGTTCAGTTCAGTGCTGTTAATGTCACCCTATTTAATCTCTTTAGCTATTCCATAAGGTGTTAGTCTGATTTTACATAAGGAAACTAAAGAATCAGACAGGCAAATCCAAGGTCACAGGCTAGAATGTGGTTGATGATTCAAGAAAGGGCTTTGGATCTTTTCATTGCATTTTACTGTTTCCTACAAGAAAAGAGGAAAGGAACTTCATGTGGCTTAAGTTTCTAACATATCAAAGAAACAATAAGCTAAAGGGCACTGGCTGGACAAAGCAGTTAATTAGCTGCTTACACAACTCAAGAAATGAATGAACCTCTGAAAGCCTGATTTGGGACATCTTAATTCTCTCTTTTGGATTATCTTCAAATCAGTGAGATAATCTTCTAAACTAGCTCTGGAACCAACATTAAACACTTTGGCTTAAGTGGCCCACTGGAGCTGTACCAGCTAGAAAAAAAGCCTTTAAAGGTTTTTGAGCATTAAGAGCAATCAATATCAAGGCTACTGGAAGCTGATCCATTAGAAGTAAGTATTTGGGTCCCCCATCCCGATGAAAAGATACACTCTGGTTTTCCTAAGACACTATATTTTGTTGACTTGAAACTCGGTATAAAAGGAAGGATAAGGAGAAGATTGTAAGATTACATAGGGTTATGAGAGATGGGGTTGGAGAGACGGTTCACTGGATAAGAAGTCTGCCACGCGAGCATGAGCACTGGAGTCCAGACCATCGGAAGTTATACAGAAGCTGGCTGGAGGGCTGGAGAGATGGCACGGAGGCTAAGAGCACTGACTGCTCTTCCAGAGGTCCTGAATTCAATTCCCAGCAACCACATGGTGGCCCATAACCATCTATAATGAGATCTGGTGCCAGCTAGGTTAACCAGATTCAGGGAGCTATGGGTTCATTAGGAAGCTATGGGTTCATCAGGAGACCCTGCCTTAACAAATATAGTGAAGGAGCAACCAAGGAATGATACTCAACATCATTTTCAAGCCAAAGTGTGTGCGCGCGCGCACACATGTGTGCACACACACACACACACACACACACACACACACACACATCACAAGCTGCATAAATGTAATTATTGCAGAGCTCCTAACATGCACACAAAGAAGCTGTGTATTAAATGAGACAGCTATCAATACTGTTATTTTTCAAATATATGATTTTGGTTATGACAAGTTAAAGTACCAATTAATTTAAAAGTACAACTAAAGTAATGATGGCATTTCATTACTGTGCATTACCAATGATTGTAACCAATTATCATGAAAGGAATTTAGAAAACATTTTAAAGTTTAAAAGTGTGCCATGAAAGGAACATAGAGGCCCCTGGGCATTGAGAAAGCAACATTACAGGGTGGATTCTATCTCATGGCCCTGGACTGAGCTGCTCTTCCTACAAATCACCTGTGGAGCTGACACAGGTTCCTACAAGTCCATAGACCCATCTTTTCTGGTAACACGAACTATTATCTGCAAATACCAGATATGAAGGACAGGGTAGGGGACAGTACTGATGAGGTGCAATGCCTTTTGAGAGAACATAAAGCCTGATGAGAGATAAGCATGACAAGTGACAAGGATGAGTGGGGAAAGTTTGACTCTTATGATACATGTATCACAAACCTCTTTTTGCTATTTTAAAACCTAAAACCTAAAAGCAGTTATTCTATTTTAAAAAAGAGGGGGTGGGGGCTGGAAAGATGGCTCAAGTGGTTAAGAACACCGGCTGCTCTTCCAGAGGACAAGTGTTCAATTCCCAGCACCGACATGGCAACTTATGACTGTCTGTAACACCAGCCCCAGGGGATCTAATAGCCTCATACAGATATATATATATATATATGGTGTAAAAATAGTAATTTTATGTTATATAAGTGCTAGGAGGTGCAGAAGTGGGCACGCATGCCTGTGCGCACACACACATACTAAAGAAATGGGGCGGGTGGGCCGAAATACAGCTTTAAAATGCTTAGAGACTACTGAAATATGATACATAAAGGAAAATAAGATAAAATAAAATAAAAATATGTGTGTCAAGTATGGTGACACACATATAGTGATCCCAGAGCTCAGGAGACCAGCCTGGGCTGCATAGTAAGACCCAATCAGTAAAAAGAGACAGAGACAGAGACAGAGACAGACAGTAGCATAGCTAGCTCAGATAGAGGCACACTCTCAAATGGATGGCACATACAAGTGAGTGGAAATCTCTATGCAGGTCTTAATCTTAGCATTTTGGCTAAATTTGGGTAAGCAGGAGCTGAATAGCATCTCAACATCATGCAGGTAATAAGTCTCTGATTCAGTGTTAGGACTCCAGCAACAGAGAAAAATGACAGGACAGGAACCWGAACTATTAGGAAAATATAAAGCATGAGAAACATGCAAATGAGATGTTGTTTGAGGGAGAAACCAGCAAACTCCCTAGGAGAAAACAGCACGACAGATGAGCAGCACAAATGGCTACTAGCCAAGATAAACCTTGAAAAGAAAAAACTGTATCAGGGTAGCAATGACCAGAATGTCCAAAAGCCAAAGTGGGAGACAAGACGGGGAAATAATTTTGACACAGCTCCAAATAAACTCAAGGTGGGAGAAATAACTGATTTTATTGCCTAGAAAGAAGGAGTTTTGGAGATGATTGGGGATAGAAGAATAAATTTTGTGCACGGGAGCTTAGAGGGAAAGATAATGGCAAGAGTTCTAGGAAAAGACCAAAGGAATTAGATGCACTTAAAATAAGTTATTTTAAGCCAGGCAGTGGTGGTGCACGCCTTTAATCCCAGCACTTGGGAGGCAGAGGCAGGCAGATTTCTGAGTTCGAGACCAGCCTGGTCTACAGAGTGAGTTCCAGGATAGCCAGGGCTATACAGGGAAACCCTGTCTCGAAAAAAACCACCACCACCACCAACAACAACAACAAAAGATATTTTAAGAAGATGAGGAGCCTGCTATTCACTTCACTGCTAACACAAGGTCAGCAGAAAGCAAGCTGCAAGAGTTAGAAAGCAGTCAAATAAATCAAAATGAGACTGAAGATAATGCCAGATGGACACAGCTACAGTTGGTTGTCATTAGCAATCGTAGCNGAACTATTAGGAAAATATAAAGCATGAGAAACATGCAAATGAGATGTTGTTTGAGGGAGAAACCAGCAAACTCCCTAGGAGAAAACAGCACGACAGATGAGCAGCACAAATGGCTACTAGCCAAGATAAACCTTGAAAAGAAAAAACTGTATCAGGGTAGCAATGACCAGAATGTCCAAAAGCCAAAGTGGGAGACAAGACGGGGAAATAATTTTGACACAGCTCCAAATAAACTCAAGGTGGGAGAAATAACTGATTTTATTGCCTAGAAAGAAGGAGTTTTGGAGATGATTGGGGATAGAAGAATAAATTTTGTGCACGGGAGCTTAGAGGGAAAGATAATGGCAAGAGTTCTAGGAAAAGACCAAAGGAATTAGATGCACTTAAAATAAGTTATTTTAAGCCAGGCAGTGGTGGTGCACGCCTTTAATCCCAGCACTTGGGAGGCAGAGGCAGGCAGATTTCTGAGTTCGAGACCAGCCTGGTCTACAGAGTGAGTTCCAGGATAGCCAGGGCTATACAGGGAAACCCTGTCTCGAAAAAAACCACCACCACCAMCAACAACAACAACAAAAGATATTTTAAGAAGATGAGGAGCCTGCTATTCACTTCACTGCTAACACAAGGTCAGCAGAAAGCAAGCTGCAAGAGTTAGAAAGCAGTCAAATAAATCAAAATGAGACTGAAGATAATGCCAGATGGACACAGCTACAGTTGGTTGTCATTAGCAATCGTAGCCAAGTGCTAAATACTGGGTTTTAACATAATATAGCCAACAACGTTTTATGGGAAAGAGGTGAAGAACAAAGTACACAAATATGCTTGCACTGTTTTTCTACCAAGAAGGACTACTTTTTTAAGGGAACATCAGAGAAATTCTCACCAATTTTAACATTCAGAAGCTGCATTTAAGCCGGCAGGAGAGAGACAGGCCGTACTATTAATGGCCTTCCCAGTTGCTGAACTCTACGCATCTTTGATTAACTCTGAGAGGAGTCTTTTTTTGGAGGGAGGGACTAAAATTTTGTTTCAAATTATTTTATAAAGAAAAAAATCCTTCAAACAAGCTTCTAAGACGTGTTGAATGAAAGACAACACATCTCCAGGACAAAAGAGAGACAAAACAGCAATCTACTAGATGTCCAGGATTAATAGCCTGGAAGAAAGACAATTTAAAGGAATAAAAAATATGACTACAGCCCCAGTCGCCGAGCGCGCACCCCCCCCTACCCMGCCCGTTGTCTCCCGCAGCCGCCTGAGGCCGTTTCCACCAAGGAAAAGGAATCGTATCGTATGTCCGCTATCCAGAACCTCCACTCTTTCGACCCCTTTGCTGAAGCAAGTAAGGGTGATGACCTGCTTCCTGCTGGCACTGAGGATTATATCCATATAAGAATTCAACAGAGAAACGGCAGGAAGACCCTTACAACTGTCCAAGGGATCGCTGATGATTACGATAAAAAGAAACTAGTGAAGGCGTTTAAGAAGAAATTTGCCTGCAATGGTACTGTATGTAATTGAGCATCCAGAATATGGCGAAGTAATTCAGCTCCAGGGTGACCAGCACAAGAACATATGCCAGTCCCTGATAGAGATTGGACTGGCTAAGGACGATCAGCTGAAGGTTCATGGGTTTTAAGAGCTTGTGGCTCTCTGAAGCTTAAGTGAGGATTTCCTTGCAATGAGTAGAATTTCCCTTCTGTCCCTTGTCACAGGTTTAAAAACCTCACAGCTTGTATAATGTAATCATTTGGGGTCCGCTTTTAACTTGGACTAGTGTAATTCCTTCATGCAATAAACTGAAAAGAGCCATGAAAAAAAAAAATATATATATATACCTACAGACTGTTGTCTGAGCCCTGACCAGACAGTCAGGCTGTCATTGTTCTTCAGTGACAAATAGCTCTGACATGAGCCTTGAGGATGAATCTATTGCATCAAAAAGCTCAAAAGGCCATTGTTTTCCCAGCAGTACTGTTGATTTTGCCAAATATTTAAAAAGAAAACTTGTCTAAGAACAAATATCAGAAGACCTACTTAGCAATCCTATATCTGAATGGCACAGTGATCTTGGTCAAGTGCTTTTCTTACTAGCTCCTATTTTTGGAGATGACACTTAACAAAGGTCTTAAATTTTGCCCCAGCTGACATCCTTTGTAAGAAACCTAACAATGTACGTCTCCCGGAACACAGAGCCTTAGTTTTTCCCCAAGGAAAAGTAATATGAGATAATTATAATTTACAAATTCTTGTCGTCCCTTATTCTACCTCCTAATCTCATTTGCCTACATTATGCAAATTTATATTCACATTGTGTATTTTCTGATAAAGCAACATATAAATCTAAGTGGTAATGTCTTCCTCCCAGTATTTCCTGGCTGTTTACATTTTTTCCGTCTGTATTTTCCCATTTTCAGCCCAGGAACAATCTAGATATATACTACTTTCCTTTCCTCATTTCTTATTTTCCATTACCCAAAATAAACATTCATAATGAACTTTATTTGTTCAGAAAGAGGATTTCTATAGCTGTCAAGCAATGTTACACATTTCTAAGTAACAGGTCATAATCCTTGGTAATGAAGTAGTATTATATTAAGTAGATTATTTTGTAAACATATTGAGGCTTGACAAGTACTAGATAGCTTTTTCCTCTGCCTCTTCAGAAGGCCCCCTTACTTTCTGAGAATTCTCATTATTTTCTCATTGCTGAGTATCAAGGAAAACCTTCTTCAGCAGTTAACACCAAGAACGTTGGGGTTAAGAGAAGCACCAGTGTTGTCCAATTTCCTTTGCTATCAGACACTGGGATCTTGGGAACAGGACTTGTTCTCAAACTGGTTCTTCTACATCAGTACACTTGCCAAAGTAGGCACCCTTAACTACTGCTTTTTAGAGTTTGCTGTCTAAAGAAAAAAACTGAATAATGGCTGCTTCAATACATACAAAATCCAAACTTGCCAGTTAGATGTTCCAAGCTTTCAACCAAAACTAGAACCCAGACAATGGAGATAGCAACAATGATAAAAGATTCCAATTCCAAGTGATGATGTTCTAAGAGTCAAATGGTCTCCAGTAATAGCAATCAAAGGCTGAGGAAGCCTTCTATTTGGAGAAGCAGATGATATGGCTGGATTTTCAAGGACATCCACAAATAGGCCTCTCAGTCTTGGAAAACACCAAGTACGGCTGCATAGTGACCTACACTTGTAATGTCCTACTCAGGTGGCCAGGTCAGGCCAATCACATGAGCCCAGAAATTCAGGGCCAGCCTCAGCATCATTCAAAACCCAGTCTTGAAAAACAACAAAAATTTGACACCTAGACAGGCATGATGGTGAGCATCTTTAGTCCCAGCATCACAGAGGCACAAACAGTAATCCCTAGGGCTACAAAATAAGACCCTGGTTTTTGTTTTTAAAAAGGTATCTATGAAGAAAACACTAAGGACTTTCACAATAAATACAAAGCATCTTCACTTATACTAGCCAGTTACTACTGAACTGGTTGACTTGTCAGGGTTGTGTGAGTTAGCTTCCTAAAGCACGTGCTTAATAATAGCTGCCTTTAATAAACACAGAGTCCAAATTTTCTGCCAGACATTGCAAGCCCTTCACAGTTCTCAGTTTTCTGACCTTTCTCAATCACTAGCACTCTATATCTCTAGACAGATTCTGAAGCTCTATTCAGGCTTCCAAATAAACCCTGAGTAAAATCTGTCTGCGCTTTTACTTGCTATTCCCTTTATCTAGCATATTCTTCCTATACCCATCCTTCTCACAGATTCATCGCTCAAAGTCTAGGGGCTGGGCAGATGGCTCAGTGGGTAAGTACTGCTACAAAAGCCTGACAACCTGAGTTTGGATCCCCAGAACCCATGTAAAAACTAGATATACTGGTAACCAGTGTAGAATTCCAGTGTATACCTCTCTAGAGAGATAGGYGGAAGCAAGAAAATTCTCAGAAGCTCAAGAATCACCTAAGTTGGTCATACAACAGTGAACAGAACAGAACCAATGTCAGGTAGGTAGAAGGTGAAAACCCAATACATCCATGCAGTGGGATGCAATTCTCCGCTACGCCGACAACACATACACAATTTAAAAACAAACAAAGCAAAAGTAGTCCTATTCAGTCTTCAAAATCAAGCTCAAACCATGGAATCTCCCATTTCTCCAAAATCTATTCTTCCTTCCTGCAAAGCTGGTCAAACATTTTAAGTATCACAGTTTCTTTTTACATATGTAGTTTTTACTTTGTGGGTTCTAGGAACTGAGCCAGGGTCCCCCTGAAAGACCATCCAGTGCTATGAACTTCTGAACCATCTCTCCAGCCCCCTTTCATATACTTATATAAAAATCTGATCATTATATTCTATAACTAAATGTTTTAATGTCACCATCTTAACAGGGTAAAGCTCATCTTGACTCTTAAGATCTGTACTTCTATGACTCCCAAGGCTCAACTTCTTAGATAGATTTGAACTTTAAAGTGACTAATATAGTTGCATCCATCAAAAATCAAGAAAAGCCAACTGTCAAAACAACTATGCTTTTCTCGTTTTGTTTTCTCCTACGTTTAACTACAGAAAGACCCTAATTTTAAGACTGATGCTTGGCTAAGGATGTGGCCTAGTGGCTAAGCACTTGCCTAGAAGCCCTAAAACGAACAAGGTATTGATGTTTGCTTTTAGAAACAGGGTTTCTCTATGTGTATAGTCTTGGCTATCCTGGAACTCACTCTGTAGACCAGGCTAGTCTCAAATTCAGAGATCTGACTGCTTCTACCTTCCAAGTGCTGAAATTAAAGGTGTGCACTACCATCTCCCAGCAAGAACAACATCATTATAGTGCTATTTCTCTTAGATTTCTAAAATTGGTGTATGAAAGGAAGAAATAAAGACCAATACAGCCATATCTCTCTAAAGATTTTAGATGGCAAAAGCTGCCCTTCTTGGCTATGAGTTGTATTTGTTATTAAAGACAAGTCAGGAACTCCTACAGAAATCCTGGAACTTATTAGCTCAGAAAAGAAAGTACGAACAAGTACTACTGAAGATGTGGTTTCTCAGATGGAATTTCTAGCCAAGATTTGAAGTAAATATAGGAGTCTCATTCAGGATTATCACCTGAAATGAGAAACAATACTTATCTGGTTTTTAACATATTTCCTTTGCCAAAGGCTGAACTAAACCTCAGTTATATCAAAAGGGCAGAGAAAGAACAGTAAATTGTCAACTAAATGTCAACAACTTTTCCTATGTCATATCTAGCAAGATGTTAGCACTGACAGCCTTTGGAACTCTCCTCAGCTACACCAAATACAAAATCTTTTAAGGACATCCCTGCCACAAGCTGCCTAGCAAGGAGACCAGAAGAAGAGAAGCTCAGGTGGTGCATACGCTTAGAGTCCCAACTACTTAAGAACCTTGGGTGGGAACATTACATAAACTCCAAAGTTTGAGATCAGCATTGGAAATATATCAAGACCCTGTCTCAAAAACAAAACGGGTATAGAGATGGCTCAAAGGTTACTAATACTCGCTGTTCTTGTAGAAGAAAGACCTAAGTTTAATTCCCAATACTCACAGCTAATCACTTTTTGAAACTCCAGTCCAATGAATGCTCTCTTTTGACTAGGCACACATGTGGTACACACATATATGCAGGCTAAACACTCATATGTATAAAAGAATAAAATAAATAACTTTTTTTTTTTKKTTGTTTTTTTTCGAGACAGGGTTTCTCTGTATAGCTCTGGCTGTCCTGGAACTCACTCTGTAGACCAGGCTGGCCTCGAACTCAGAAATCTGCCTGCCTCTGCCTCCCAAGTGCTGGG
>BDUI01000357.1:60628-86933 GCA_002335545.1 Apodemus speciosus | reverse complement strand
AGAGAGAGAGAGAGAGAGAGAGAGAGAGAGAGAGAGAGACCCTGTCATACTAAACCATATGAACACACACTAAAAAACAAAACAAAAAATTCTTACTATCTACAAACCCCAAATATTTACCTTGTCAATGTTCATCTTGTCCTGTACAGAAAGTTTGCTAACTATAATGGGAAAGAAAAAAAAAATGATCACACCTAGAATTTAGACTGACTGGAAGACAGAGATATAGTTTAAGAATCAAGTGCCAGCAATTGATCAATTTGTCCAAAAAGAGTAAGTTAGCACATACCTGTAAACCTAAAACGGGAGAATACGTCAGGAGAACAGCCTGGCTAGGTTTTGTTTCTCAAAACACTAAACAGACCTTAAAGTAGGTAAACAGAAAAAGAAAGAAAGAACAACATCAAATTATACCTCTCCTCTACCTATTCTTACATTCATATTACCAAGGAGCATTGGGTTGCCACCTAGTCTAAGACCACTGTCTTATAATTAGCAAACAGCTGCTTGGATGTTCTCAGTCATTTCATAAGACAAAGACTGTGTGGTCTGATGTCAGAGATGTTAGGCTTTTCTCCTGTGAGCATGTGAGTACAGAAAGTATATAACACCTGGATTTGAAATCAATAGGAATCTTTCTCAAGATGTTTCTGAAAATCCAATGATAGGAGAATTTACTACTGTGAAACTTCAGACTGAGACAAAAAGCAGATTAGGTATACTGATCTTTCAAATTATGTTCAATAAGATAAAATAGGAAATAGGGCAAACTTTAGGTCCTCTTAAACTAGTAATAATACTCTATAATTAATTATCATTTGCCATTAACAATTATAATTATTGGCCCTGGCAATTACACTTCCAGAAATTTATCATGCATGAACATACAAAAAATGTCCCAGTAGTACAACAAGGAAACAGAAACCATCCAGATCACATCACCAGGGAACAACTAACTACTGCTAAAATACTGTACCACTGTTAAACTATCAAACATGGAAATATGCCTGATACTTAGTATGAGAACTAAGTAACCAAGGAAAGAACTGTGTTTGTCTATACAGAGGACAACTGAGTGACACAGGATTATTCCTGGTTGTTATCTTTCAGCACTGGCTTCACAGAAAATTTCACTTTCTATGACTACAGCACATTTCTGAAAAGTTTCAACTTTTTTAACAAGTAAATCTACGTTAGTTCTGTAAGCAACAAAACCCAGGCATTTCCACGTATGAAGCTTTGCTCTGTATAAACTTTCCAAGCTCYCCTTTTTTGCATATTTCTATCAATACACCTTCCGATTTGGGGGTTGTGGGGAGAGCACTGTTGAAGACGGAGGATTCTCTCCTTCATCCATTCAGATGCCCTTCCTACGCACATTCAAAACCTTTTAGTTTCTTTTTCTTTTCTTCTTCTTTTTCTTCTCCTCACTCTAGTACTGGGGATTAAACTCAAGGCTTTTCACCTGCTGGGCAAGTGCCTACAACAGTGCTATTCTGGCAGTTCTGGCCTACTGACTTTCACCAGCCTTAAGACACAAAATAATCTTTAACTGTGTGAGCTAACATAATTTGTGTAATCTCACTCTTTGATCTATTCTCCATCAGCAGTCAAATCATCTTTTTAAACAACATCTTTAGGACTATGATAAGATGTTTGTTTAACATGTAGGGGGCCTTAGGATCAATTCCTAGCATCACCCAAAAATAACAATGATGTCAGATCTTTGATATATACAATCATTCCAATCTGATGACTTATCAGATAAACGGGTAAAAGCCTTTAAAAGTCAAGAGTCTATATAACAACCCTGTCACCTCTCCAACATCTCCTACTGAATAGGGAGAGTTCTTAGGTATGCTGAATTTGTCCATTTCCTTACGATGCTCTTACTCCCAATGTTGACAGTTTGTTCCTATAATTCCCTGAGGACACTGATCAGATGCTACCCTATCATACTTCCTCTAATCAYCCTATTTTAAACTGCAACCACCCACCCACACCCTACACCTTTTTATGTGTGCCCCTTTTCTCCATCTAGCATTCTACATACTTTCTTAATTGTCTTTCTCCTAAGGAGTACTTGGTACACAGTAACTGTTAGTAAATATCTATTAGCCAAATAATATTAACCCTGAACACACCTGATCTCATCAATTAGCTGAATACATGGATAACTGAATAGATCAATCACAAAGTACTTTGCAAGCCTGTCATTCTGGGTGATAAGAGCCAAAGTTACGCAGGGGAGGAAGGCCTTGTTAGAAATCCCTTTTCTATTTTCTAATACCTGTTTCTCATTTTTCCCCCCCCAAAAAAATCAAGTCAACGTTTGTCCACAAATCAAATTTTCTTGATTGACCATTCTCTATTCTTTGTTCCCCGAGACAGGGTTTCTCTGTGTAGCCCTGGCTGTCCTGGAACTCACTCTGTAGACCAGGCTGGCCTCGAACTCAGAAATCTGCCTGCCTCTGTCTCNGCCTGCCTCTGTCTCCCAAGTGCTGGGATTAAAGGCGTGCACCACCAACGCCCAGCTTTTTGGTTTGTTTGTTGTTTTTTTTAACCTTCTGTATTCTTAAGAGATTAAGCAAAAATTTTATATAAGGATTCTGCATCCTGAAAAGAAAATAACTACAACCAGAACCCAAAATCATCTTGATGGACTTGCAAGATGGCTCAGCTAGTTGGTAAAGGCACTTGCTACCAAAGCTGATGACTGGCCCTCAATCCTGGAACAGGACAGTAGACAGAACAGACGTAACTCCTACATCTTCCTGTTTTTATCTCCCAAGGACTGGGATTACAGGCACATACTACCACAACTGCTTTATTTAGTGCTGGAGATACAACCCAGGGCTTCATGAATGCTAAGCCAGCATTCTACCAACTGAGTTCTAGCTCTTCACAGATATTTCAAACAGAAGAAAAAAAATTCCCAAAACATTGTCCAGTAGAAATAATAGTATCACCAAGATGCTAAATGCCAATATCAAAGAATGCCCTCAGTCATCAATAGACAATCAGTGTGAAGGGCATCTGGTCAGATGCCAGAGACGTCATACAGACTTCAGCACAGCCAGTTCATAATTTGGAACCTCAGTAAAATAAAGGAACAAGTTCAGGTCACCTGGGAACATTATGGAAAGTATATCTTTAAGTAGTGCCACTTCATTGATTCTATATGCATTTACTGAACCCAGGATTCTCTATAAGATGAAAAGATAAGAGCTGAACAAGCTAGTCCACATCTACCTCAGCACTTGAGAGACAGTGGAAGGATGACCATGAATCCAAGGCCAGCCTTAAGCTATTCTGAGACCAGAGTGAGGCACCTAAGACTCTGTCTCAAAACATTATTACAATAAAAAGAATATGATATAATGGATCCTTTAACCTCTCTTACTAAAAAGGGCAAGCAAGGGCAAAGGCATATCATCAAACCTCCTAGGGAGGCTCACAGAGTAGGTCAGCATGGGCTACACAGCGAATTTAAGGACAGCTTAAGCACATTAGCAAGAATATCTCAAAACTTAACTAACAAACTTTCTAAATAAGCCTAATGACCCGAGTAAGCCTTGGAACCCCACGTAAGTGCAGAAGTAGGTAAGAGAATCCACAAATATGTCCTTGACCTTCAAAAGCTCACCATTGCCACATGCTCCTCCACATTAAATATGCATCCATGTACATACAGTAAGATAAAAATAATCAACAAAAAGGCTGGAGATGGGGCTGGAGAGATGGCTCAGCAGTTAAGAGCACTAGTTGCTGTTCCAAAGGTCCTAGGTTCAAATCCCAGAAACCACATGGTGGCTCACAACTGTCCGTAATGAGATCTGATGCCCTCTTCTGCTGTGTCTGAAGACAGTTACAGTGTACTTACATATAATAATAAATAAATTATTTTAAAAAAAGGCTGGAGATGATGAAGCTCAGTAGTTGAGTGCCTGACTAGTACACTCGAGTTCAATCACTACTATCACACACACAAAGCAACACAATTTTAATTCCACTTACTCAATTCAATTGAGAATTTTAAAGTATGGGGCGTTGTGGCACATGCCTTTAATCCTAGCACTCAGTAGGCAGAGGCAAGTGGATCTCTGTGAATTGTAAGCCAGCCCGGTATACAAAGCAAGTTCTAGGACAGCCAAGGCTATTACACACACACACACACACACACACACACACACACACACACACACACACACACAAACCCAAAACCCTTGTGTCAAAAAACAAAACAAAGAAAGAAAGAGAGAGAGAGAGAGAGAGAGAGAGAGAGAGAGAGAGAGAGAGAGAGAGAATTAACACAGTAACTACTGAGTACCAGGTACTCTCCATGGGGTAGCAGGCATTCATATATAATTACTATTCACAGTGGGCTCATGACAGAAAGGTAATCAAACAAACCCAAGCCTGCATTGTGTGCCTCTAATGCTAGCACTGGATGGATTCCAGCAGCTTGCCCAGCCAGCCAGTATAGTCAATTGGTGAATTCTGTTTTTATCAGATCCTGTGTGAGAAAGTAAAGCAGTAAAGTGAATGTGCTCTTTAATCTTAGCACCCATAAGACAGAGGCAGGTGAATCTCTGAGTTTGAGGCCAGCCTGGTGTACATAATGAGTTCTAGACCAGGCAAGATTGCATAGGGAGACCTTACCTCAAAAAAAAAAAAAAAAAAAGCTAAATAAATATGGTGGAGAATGATAAAGTCACCCAATGTTGACCTCTAGTGCGCGCGTGCGCGCGCACACACACACACACACACACACAGACACACACACACACACAAATAAAGAAAAAAAATAATTTCCTATCATCAGTAAAATATAGAAGTATCTAGTGCCCAAGTAGCAAAAAGGAAGAAGTGATTATATGGAGCAGTCAGAGAAGGTGCATTCTCTGTGTGNACACACACACACACAAATAAAGAAAAAAAATAATTTCCTATCATCAGTAAAATATAGAAGTATCTAGTGCCCAAGTAGCAAAAAGGAAGAAGTGATTATATGGAGCAGTCAGAGAAGGTGCATTCTCTGTGTGTGTGTGTGTGTGTGTGTGTGTGAGAGAGAGAGAGAGAGAGAGAGAGAGAGATGCTTAAGTAGTAGAGCTTGTGTCCTATGGTGCACATGTGGCAGATGTCAGAGGATAACTTCTGAGTCAGATCTTCTCTGCACTCTGAGCACATCTGGTCATCAGGTTTGAGCGGCTTTTACTTGATATATCTTATCAGCTTTGTAATGGGTTCTGAATAACATGCTGAGAACATTCTCCATCTAAAGAAGCTGTTACAGTCTGAAAGTGAAATAAGTGTCTTCACCTGGCCCTTGGTTTTGAATAGTTGGTCCCTAGCTAATAACACTATTTAGGACCTTCTTGACATGGGGCCAACCTGGCTGATCTAGGACCTGAGGAGTTAAGGCACTGTTCTAGTTCTGGTCCAGGTTGTCTGCTTCCTGATGGGCACCAGATAATAACCAGCTGCTGCATACTTAATACACCATAGGATGTGGCCTGCTGCTATGTCTTCCCCACCATGAGGGTCTGGTTTGCTAAAACAAAGTATACATCCTTTAAGTTCTGTCAGTCACTTAGTTAACAGTGGTAAGAACAATTGCGTCAATGGCACAGAAAAAAAATTAGACCTCCCCCACTTTCTAAATAAGGCAAAACTTGTACTCTCCTAATTTCCAGGTTGCTTTCACCCTCTTGTAGTTTTATAATTAGTTCAAATATCCATTTATTTCCTTCCAGATATGGTGTTTGAACTGAAGGCTCCCTAGAAAATACCAATGTGACTGACTGGAGCTGAGCAGCTTAAAGAACTTCAAGGACCTTCAGCCTGAAAACTCCAAAGTAACTTCTTACAAAAAAGTCTAAGAAACTTGAAAATCCAATGAGGGCACTGAACTCTAACCTTTGATGTTTTGGACTAAATTTTCATGCTAAGGCCATCACTACACTTCGTAGTCTTTATGTGTCATCAAAGAAAAGTAAAGATCAAAAGCATCAGTTCTCAGAACCCAACCGTTTGTTTTTAAGACAGGGTCTTGAATAAAGTGAAGGGGCTAGGGATGCAGCTCTGTGGTAGAGTGTCTAACTACCATTCTTCACTATGCCCTATGTCTGATTCCAGCATCATACTGACTGGGATTGGTGGCACACAACTGTAATAAAAGTATTTGGAGAGACAGACAACAGAAAAATCAGAAATTCAAGATCCTCATGATACATTAAGAGTTCAAGGCCAGTCTGGGATATGTGAGATCCTGTCTAAATAAACAAGTGGTGCACGCCTTTAATCCCAGCACTTGGGAGGCAAAGGCAGGCGGATTTCTGAGTTGGAGGCCAGCTTGGTCTACAGAGTGAGTTCCAGGACAGCCGGAGCTACACAGAAAAACCCTGTCTCAAAAAACAATAAAAACAAAAAACAAACAAACAAAAAAAGTCAAAAGTCCTTACAATGCCCTGATCTTCTCCTAGGCCACAAAAAAGATGTTTCTGAGAGTGAGACAAAAAGCTTGTCATCCAAGGTGTACGCTGGAATCAGACTACATAAACAGCGTGCCCTCCTCTGCCCACAGGGAAAGGAGACACCCTGTAAGCTGATTACTACCACTCAGCAGCACAGAGCTCTACTGGAATACAGATGTGCTTAATAATACATTTGCAGACAAAATTATCCATGTAGCGCCAAGACATCAAAACATATTTCCATAGCCCATCTCTTATTAGGAGAGCAAAGACCAAAACCCTCAACTTTCAAATACAATAACCTTTCATGAATTCCATGCACTTAGCAACAATAGTCACCTATAAAAATGGGCTTCCGTTATAAGATTCTACCTCCTACACAAACCATAAAAACACCTTTTCTTCCCTGCCAGCCAAACCCAGCAGTAGCAGCAGCCCAACAGTGACATCTGCTGGAAAATAGAAGCATAAGCTAGCTCACCAGGTAAACACGGCATCTCCCCCCTCCCCCCCAAGGATTTCTCTGTGTAGCCCTGGCTGTCCTAGAACTCACTCTGTAGACCAGGCTGCCCTTGAACTCAGAAATCCACCTGCCTCTGCCTCCCAAGTGCTAGGATTAAAGGCACGTGCGCCACCACTGCCCAGCTTAAACATGCCATCTTTAGAAGGTAATTTAACTGAGAGTTTAGTTAGCATAGGTTTTATTTGTAATTTACAACAGAATTCAGACATTCAATTTGTAAGTAATGGCCCCACTTCAATAGTGTACACTTAAAATATCTCACAAAATGCTACATTATTTGAAAGAGAAAAATGTAACTTATCACAAGATGACAGACTATACACAGTGTGTGTGAGTGTGTATGTGTACATACTCTGTCCCCCAGTGCTGGGGACAGAGCCTCAAACATGCTATGCAGGTTTTCTACTACTACTGAACTGCACTCTCAGAAAAAGAAAATATTGAAACAAAAATTCCTAATAAACCTTTAAGATTTCTAGGACTTTAAAAGCCTACTCAAGGACCAGCAAGATTCAGTTGGCAGAAGTGCTGCCAATCGTGAGAACCTGAGTTCATTTCCAGGACCAAGAAGGTAGAAGGACAGAAACAACTCCCAAATATTGTGACTTTCATACATGTTCTGTGGCACATGTAAAACCCATCCTCCACATATACACCACAATAAATAAGTGTAATAAAAATATTAAGCCAGGCATTGTAGTACATACCTATGTCGAAGACCAGCCTGAGATTCAAAGCAAGCCCATGTCTCAAAACATTTTTTGAAAACAGGGCTATCAATGTCAAGATGGCTCAATGGGTAAAAGTTTTTGTAGCCTGAGTTCAATCCCTGGAACTCATATAAAGGCAGAAAGAAAATGGACTCCATAGAGGTCCTCTGACCTCCACACATTGCACTGTGGCATGCAAGTGCAGCATTTTAATTTTTAAAAAATTATAATTAATATTTTATGGGTGCAATATGGTAGTTACTAGTCATATTCATCTACTTAAATTTAAAGTAATAAAAATTAAAATTAGTTCCTCAAATACTAAGAGCCACATTTCAGTTACTCAGAGGTCACTTGTACTCTGGCTATTATGGTTGCAAGCACAGATACAGAACATTTTCATCAACACAGAAAGTTTCACTGAATAGCCTTGTTTCTAGAAACCATGAAGTATTTTTAGACAAAAATACACACTATGTGGGCTGGGGTAGTGAATAGTGATACAGATAAAAGGAGGGAAAATAAAAAACAAAAAGGCAGCTAGCTAATGACTGGTGATTATTAAATGTAAAGTGATGGATACACAGGAATTTATTTATTATTCTTTTCATTTTTATGTTGGAAGAGTTCCATGATTAAAAAATTAAATGAGGGGGCTGGAGAGATGGCTCAGCTGTTAAGAGCACTGACTGTTCTTCCAGAAGTCCTGAGTTCAATTCCCAGCAACCACATGATGGTTCACAACCATCTGTAATGGGATGCAATGCCTTCTGGTGGATGTGAAGGGAGCAACAATATACTCATATACATTAAATAAATAAATCCTTTAAAAAATTAAATGAGAAAAATAAACTGAAGTATTTCAATTAAAACTAAGGTTAAGGTTGAGATTCTGTCTCCAAAACGATAATAACCAAAGAAAAATTTGCACCTAAAAATGAAATAAATGAGTAAATTAAAAACAAAAACAAAAGGGTCCCCAATAGAGGAGTTAGAGAAAGGACTGAAGAAGTTGAAGGGGTTTGTAACCCCACAGGAAGAACAACAATATCAACCAACCAGACCCCCCAGAGCCCCCAGGGACTAAGGCACTAACCAAGGAGTACATACACATGAGGGACCCATGGCTCCAGCTGCATGTGTAGCTTGTGTAGACAAGGATGGCCTTGTCAGGCATCAATGGGAAGATAGGCCTGTGAAGGCTCAATGCCCCAGTGTAGGAGAATTTGAGGGTAGGGAGGCGGGGACTGAGTGGATGGGTGGGGGAACACCCTCACAGAAGGAAAGGGGAGGGGATAAGGGTACGGGGAAAGGGGATAACATTTGAAATGTAAATAAAGAAAATATACAATAAAAAAAAAAACAACAACTAAGGTTAATCCGGCTGGAGATGGCTCACTGGCTAAAAGGTACTTGCCACCAAGCCTGATGGCCTAAGTCTGATGCCCTGGGCCCTCCAAGGTAGAAGTTATCCTCTGTCTCTGACCTCCACATGAGAACACACACATGTATACACCACATACATGTAAGTGAACGCAAAAAGTAAAAATAAAATGGGAGGAGCTGAAAAGGTAGCTTAGCAATCAAGAGCACAGCTCTTGTCAAGGACTCAGGTTGAATCCTAGCATCCACGTAGCAGCTCACACAATCTGTAACTCCAGTTCCAGGTGATCTAATGTTTTCTCTTCTGGTGTCCATGGGCACCAGGTACACACATAGTATACATACACACATGCAGGCCAAACAGATATAATTAAGTAATCTAAAGTAACAGTACAAGGATTAGCATTAAGAAAGCTGGACAAAGCTTTAGTAATGCAGACCAGAGTTTAAATCTTCACTCTGACTTTTTCTTTTCTGTTTTTGTTTGTTTTGGTTTTTGTTTGGAATGTAGGTATATTCATACACGTGTCCACACCCAGAAGCCAGATGCACACATCCCAAGCTTTGAAACAGGGTTCTCAGTGGACTAGGCACTTAGTTTCAGCTAGGTTGGTCAGCAAGCCCCTAAAATCATGAGGAGGATAGTGGCATAGGTGCCATAGGCAGTTTTTTTATATCAGTACTTGGAATTTGAACTCAAGTCCTCAGACTTACATATGTGTTCTTAGCCACTGAGCCATTTCCCAAGCTCCTGTCCTCCTGTACCTCTAAAAGAAATTCTGACTACTCTGAGTGACTCGGTTTTCTTTTTCTTTTTTTTTTTTNTTTTTTTTTGGTTTTTCGAGACAGGGTTTCTCTGTGTAGCCCTGGCTGTCCTAGAACTCACTCTGTAGACCAGGCTGGCCTCGAGCTCAGAAATCCGCCTGCCTCTGCCTCCCAAGTGCTGGGATTACAGGCGTGCGCTACCTAGCCCAGCTCGTGACTCGCTTTTCTTAACTGCAAAATATGAAATGTAATTCCTATATTGCACAGAGCTGTTGTAGCAATCAGAAATTATATCACCCAGAATGTCCTATCTCCTGCTTCCAATCACCTCAAAACGAGAATATGACACGTTACAGAGTGAGCTCTCATTAACTGGTATACAGGGTTTATTTTAGGCCATCTGGACATTACTCAGAAGGACACCACATGAGAAGTACTGTTAAAGATGGGCAAATGCTCAGTTATTTTGGAGGTGCAAAATGATAAGCTTCTAATGTCAGTAGTTGAAGATAGCCCCTTCTCTTGACTGCCTTTAATAAATTCTGTGTGATAACAACATGCCAGGCACTGTTCTGGATGCCTTCTTGCTTTTCAAGAAGAACAGACTCCCAGGCTCCTGATGTGGGCCCTTAAGCAAAGGTAAATATTCCAAGTAAGGAATTCAGACCTGTTCCCAAGAACTGGCCTCATTCACTCTGAGGCACAGAAACAACCTCATTACCCTATTTCTGACATCCGGTCCACTATTCTGCATGCATTATATATTTTCTCCTTGAGAATGTGCTATTACCCTAAAAGAAAAGTCTTTTCTCTTCCAAGTCTTACCAACATTTCATTACTGAATATTATTTAACTTTTTTAGGTAATAGCTCCCTTTTATTAAAAATCAACTAATTTTTTGTTGTTTTTTGATTAGTCTCTATTTTAGCATCAGTAGTGCACAAAGAAGCACCAGACTGGAGATGGTGAGAAGGCTAAGCAGGTTAAAAGTGCTTGCCACCATGCCTGATGACCTGATGACCCCAGGATCTCTACAAGGCTTAAGAAGATAAGTCAATTTCTGAAAACTTCCCTCTGACCTCTATACATATGTCATGGTACACACACCACCCCAATGTACACAATAAATATAGATATGATTTTTTTTTAAGTAGAACTAGATCATCTACACTTGTGATAGATTTCATGCAAATATGTCTTGCCTCCACAGTAAAAGTGTATTCTCCAGTGGGCACAGTGCCTAGCACAGTGCTGGAAAAACTATAACCATTACACTAGTGTTTATTGACTAAGTGACTGACTAAAGCATCTTCCATAAATAACAAGTACATGATGTGCACAGTCTATATTCCCACCCTTATGTCAGAAAATCTCAGTTGCTCAGCAGAGGATGTAATGTGCGGCTATACGCTGTCTGGCTTCAGCGTATACTTGAGAACTGGAGATTATGCTACATAATCACAGAAAGAAGTCCCTAATAAATCAAAATAAAAATGCACATAGCCATTCATGGAACACGTGGTGGGTAGTTTATTACTCCTACTCTGTTTCTCTCATGAGAGCTCTGATGTCAATTCATGTGTGGAGAGGCATTCCTTCCATGAATTCTTTTCTCCCATCCCATGATAATGGTAATCTGGAAGGTCAATTCAAAGAATTTTGGGTGTGGAAACTTTATAAGGTTTTGAGTTTAATTTCCGTCACCATCAAAACCAAACCAAACCAACCAACCAACCAACCGACAAACAAGAACCCTAAATGGACAGTCCAAATACTGTCCAGTAACATAAATTTGGTAAATTAAAAAAAAAAAAACAAAACAAAACACTTTCCTATGGAATTCTTCACCTATTTATTGAACTAGAGTTGTTCAAAACAATATATTCAAAGAATAGCTAGCACAAAATGCTGAACAAAATCTCTCTCTCTCTCTCTCTCTCTCTCTCTCTCTCTCTCTGTCAGCACTCTAGGTCTCTTTTAAAATTCTCACTAGAAATAGTCCATTGGGACATATTCTTATCTCAAAAACTAGTCCTATATCTATGATATTTCAAAGTCAAAAGGCAAGGCAAAGAAAACCAAATCAATGATTATATTTCTTCATGCCTCTGTAACCCAATCAACATTTCCCTTTCAAGGCTAAAACCAGAGCTTTGGGCTTAAGACAAAAATAAACTAGTACAACAGTTAACTCACACCACTAGGCCTGATACTATCCCTGCAACCAAAGTAAGATTTCCCAAAATAATGTGCAAGACCAGAACCAGATGCATGGGTCCTAGATACTTTGTATAAAGCCACAGCACCACTAGGACTGCAGACATGGGTATTAAGGAGGAGAGGCAGGGAGGTAGCGCACAGGACAGCAGCTGCTTACCTCCTGAGGGAGTCTTCCTCAGAGCTTTCTTCAGGCATATCTTGATGTAAGGCCTCCTGTGAGACAGTTCCAGATCTGCTGGACTGGGTATAAATTCGCTCCCAGTGGCCAGTCTCCTGGTTAAAGGCCACCCCCACAGTCCTCTCCTCTTGTGAACTAGCAGAGCTGCTCAACTCCAGCCTGCTGGAGCTAGGCATGTGGCCCTCAGTCCGCTCAAGAGGTGGTAGCTGGTTGCCACTTGGGGGCATGCCCTCAAAGGTAGTAGAGACGTGCCAGGAAGAGCTGGCCTCAGCAGATGAGTAGTTAGGTGTGGTTCTTTCCCAACGAAGGGTGTCATTGTTGAAGGTTAGAAGATTATGGCAAGCACGGCATCGATTAAGGTGGCCCCGAGACAGGTTAGAGTTGTTCTCACTGCTGTGTGGGGTAGGCTGATGGGAAGGACCTGGTCTCTCAGATTCAATATTATTGTTGAGCATTTCCTGAGCCTGTTGGGTTTGGGGAGTTTCCCCATTCAGGCTCTGATCCAGCTCCTGCAGCCTGTCATACTCCAAAAAGAAGCGTCTCAGGTCACATTGAAGCTCATGGCGAATGTTGCCTGAGTTGTTTTGGCTGGAACCATTCCCTCCATCTGACTCAGTTGCCAACCCTGATGATGGAAAACCCCTCCCTTCTGTGGCTGAAGTGTACACAGATGCCTGAGAGCCACCTTCCTGCTGTCTCAGTACAGAAAGCAAACTCACTGAGGAGGCACTGGTCCTCGGTGGGGGCATAGATTCTACCTCAGAACGTGAGTTCAGAGTGAGTACTGTCCGGGTCCACTCAGAACCTGTCAGCCCAGGGGCTAGTTCTCTGTGATACCTAGAAGGGTGGCTAGACAACGGGCCCCCCAAAGAGCGACGGGTAGGACCCAGACTGAGGTTGCGGAGCGTGTTGCCCGCAGTGCTGCTCTGGACTGTACTGAAGGCAGACGGCCGGTTCAGGAGGCCCTGGTCCTGCTGCGTTGATGAAGCCTGCTCCGGGGGGTGGAAGGGCTCGGTCTGTACAAAAGAAAAGGAAGGGGTAGTAGCTCTGGCAGAAGCAGGGGGGACACTGTCCTGGTGTGGCAAGAGGGAAGGAACTCGAGTGCCAGCACAGCGGCTGCAAAGGCACAGGATCCCAGGGTGCTGGCAGCACTCAACTGTGGTGGGGTAACTGACCCGCTGTCGGAGTCTGATGTAAGCGGAAGTCCTGGGACGCTCCGTAGAGGGCTGAGGGGGAGGCGGTGGGGGTGAGGGGGTAGCAGAATCTTGTACTGTGCTTTGCTCTCCCACCTGGATGCCAGAGGAGCGGGAGGACAGCATGTGCAGGAAATTGTGAAGGAGAGGTGTCCGGCGGACTGGCTGTGATTGCAGGAGGGCACGCTGACGGTAGTGAGATAACTCTGTCCCATCTATAGGGATTTCTGGTTCCTCATCACCCTGAAACATGGACCAGCAGGAGGACAGAGTAGAGCATAACAGTTAGACAGAACCTCCAAACAAATCAAGAGAAACTTAAAACTGACTGATAATCATCCAAGAAGAACCATCTCCATTGATAAGCAAAAACTCTATCCCCATAAATAATGAAAACTGGCTTCAGATTGAAAACTATCATGTGGTATTAAATTATGCATTTCCAACTGGCAACATATCTAAATGAGTACAGCTGGCAAAACAAGTATTTTATAAAAGGCATCTCTGTGACACAGAAGCAGTAAGGGGAAACAATAGTCAACCAGCCAGGGGCATAGAGTGACACACATGATGAAGACAAGTTATTTCCTTTTTTTATTTTAGATTTATTTATATTTTATTTTATGTCTGCGTACTTTAGCCTGCATGTGTTTATGTGTCCCACATACATGTTACGGTGCCTATGGAGGTCAGCAGAAGGAATCAGATACCTAGAACTGGAGTTACAAATGGTTGGGAACTGCTACATGAGTACTGGCATTCAAACCAGGGTCCTCTGCAAAAACATCAAGTGCTCTTAACTGCTGAGCCATTTCTCCAGCCTCTGGCTACTTCTTTCTTTTGTTTTTGTTTTTTGAGACAGGGTTTCTCTGTGTAGCTCTGGCTGTCCTGGAACTCACTCTGTAGACCAGGCTGGCCCCGAACTCAGAAATCCGCCTGCCTCTGCCTCCCAGAGTGCTGGGATTACAGGTGTGCGCCACCACCGCCCAGCTTACATAATAGATATTTAATAATAAAGAAATAACATTATGATAAAAATTAGAGTGCTAGTTTAGAAAGTACCTCACAGTTCAGCTAGAGTTGGACTGTTGGACACTGCCTTACCTGCTGATTAGAAGGGTTAACGATAGCTGTAAGTAAGTAGTGTCCAAGTGGATCAAATCTCACCAGACTGAAATACAAAAGAACAAGACAAGGGACAGAGACCATGTTAACTGAGAAATGGAAATGGTCAGACTACACCCTTCATGCTTTCAAAACTCTTTATTTTCTCCCCCTCCCACTCACTTCTGAAGATAGTTTATCTATGTAGTCCAGGTCAACTTCAGATTCACAAATGCTCTGCCTCAGATTCCTGACTGCTACACATCTGCCTAGTCTTTCAAAAAATTTTAAAGACATTAAAATAAGGGTTTATGTTGTTTCCTAATGCATTAAGAAATAAATTCCACTTTCTTTTTCTTTTCTTTTTCATTCTTTTTTTTTTGAGACTGGGTCTTATATATGTCAGGCTAGTTTACAAGTCAACAGCTGGTTACAGATGACCTTGAACTTTTGATTCTTCTGCCTTTACCCTCTCAGTATTGGTATTACAGGTGTGCACCAACACACTTAACCGTATGTGGTACTGAGGATCATTCATGAAGACAAGCCATTCTATTAACTTGGGTTACATCCTCAGGCCATGGTTTCAGTTTTGAAAACCATCCAGGCTTATATCACAGTTAGCAGCTACATTAAATAAGTATCTGTTCAACATGTAAAGCCCATTTAAATGGTAAGTCAGAATGCTGCCGCACAGATTCACTCACAGTTTCCCTTCATACAGCTGCTACACTTAGCAAAAAGTACTCACTCTAGTGACAACAAAGTATCAGTACATAGTGATATGGCTGGGAGCCAGAAAACCAGTCTATATCCAGCCCTAAGAAAACAATGTATCCAGTCTAACTTAGGCAGTGTATATCTTGTTTTTGTAGTGTGGAAAACTGAACCCAAGGCCATAGATGTAATAGGCAAGAGTTGTACAATCTTACTACATACCCAGCTATATAGTGGTTTTGGTATTTTGGGTAGTTTTGTTTTTGTTTTTTTGTTTTAAGATAGTCTCGCTATGTAACTCTGGTTATCATGAAACTCATTATGTAGAACAAGATGGCCTCAAACTAACAGAGATTTACCTACTCTGCTGGCTCTACCTACCAAATGCTGAGATTAGGGTGTGGACTACTATATCTAGCCTGGTATTTTGTTTTGTAAGACAGAGTCTTGCTAACTAATCCAGGAAGACTTAGACTCCTTATGTAGCTCAGATACATAAGTAAATAGCCAATAGTAAGCAATCAGCCACCAAGCTATCAAGTTACTCATTTATTTTTGAGAGGCTTCCCAAAGTGTAATCCCAAGTGCAGACAGCCTGGAACCTAAGTAGGATTTTACCAAATAACCTTCATCTTCAGAGACCACAAGATGAGGCCATAATTAAAATAAACTGCTTCTGGGCTAATCAGTCATGATGATGCTAACAAATACCCTAAAGAAAACTAATGACTGCCTTAAGTAGAGATAACAACCTGTCTCCTGAAATAACAGTAGTTATAAATGTTCTTTCATGTCAGCCTGGTGCCTGAAACATTGACAGAACACAGCACTCACCGGACACGTTCCATCTCACTAGCTGTTTTCACCACAGCAAAGGGCTCCCGACGACTCCAATCCCAGAAATGGATCTCATTTGCAGTGGCAATCAGCAGGAGCTGAGCCGTAGGGTGGAAAGCCAAGGAGGCTATGGCATTGTTGCTATCTGTGAACCAGCTTTCACTGCCACCCTGCAAATGAACCAATCCAAAAATATTCTCAGATTACAAACTACCAACAAGACTGGGGAGTCCATGTGAAGATAATTACATTGAAGAGCTAAATATGATTAATCCCAGCACTTGGGAAGCAAAGCAAGAAGGCTGACACGAATTTGAGGCCAGCCTGAGCTATACAGTGATACCTAGTCTCAAAAGAAAAAAAAAAGAGGGGAATGAGGAGTGCAGGGGAAGAATGAGAGAGAAAAAGAGGAGGGGTCTATATAGAATTATATAGCTCAGTGGTAAAGCATATACTTTATATGTATGAAGCCCTGCCTGGGTTTGATCCCTAGTATTTCTACTTGCAATTGCAATCTTTATCAAAGCACTAAAGTAGATGGCTTTAATTCCAGCACTAAGAAGGCAGAGGCATGTGGATCTCCATAAGTTTGAGGGTAGCCTGGTCTACATAGACATTTCCAAGCCAGCCAGGTTTGCATAGCAAGACTCTTGTCTCTAAATAAATAAATTTCCATTTGAGATAAAATGAGTTCTTATAGGGCTTACTTTAAACAAGTCTTTTATAAAACAATGTATATAAACAGTCATCTAGCATGCCAATAATTTATAGGACAAACATTACTGTCTTTGAGTCAATTACAAAGCTTCTACTCAGTTTCTGACACCTGTGACCATTCCTGCTTGGTGCCAACATTGTGCAAAGCAACCTCCTAGCCTCATCAGGACAGGGCTTGAGCAGAGCACTCCAAGACAACCCATGTTAGAGCCTCCTCCTATACAATCTTAAAATGAGCAGGTGGACTCTTTTTAACTTATATTTACTTCATAATGGATAAGTAGGAACTAGAATGTCCATCCTTTAAGTGAGCAATATCTACTAGTACTATCAAAGTGGTTAGTTTCTCAGCCAGAAGTAAGAATCTAATGGCAAACAAGTATCTGTGTCTGGAATACCAAAGGAAAGAAAGCAGCCCAAAAACTACTTACATGTAAATCCCAAATCCTAACTTCCCCATCCAGGCAGCCAGAAGCAATAAGGCCTGAGATGGTGGGATGAAAAGTGACACACCATGGAGTACGGCGGTGTCCAATCAGAGAGTGAACACACTTGCCAGTCTTAACCTCTGTAATATAGATGTTATGGTTCACATGTGTGGACGCCAAGAGAGTCCTAGGGAGTCAAAATGTAGAAATAATTAAGAAACATGTTGGGGCGGGGGGGAGAGATAAATTTTACCAGCTTTAGAAAACAAAGAAAAACCAACATTATTCCCTAAACTGTTCACTACAAATGAAAGAAACTAAGGTATGCCTGCAAGGTAGTTTCTTTATACACAACAGAAATATTCTCATTTTTAAAGGCTTCTGATTTTCCCACACTGTCCCCAAATAACACATACTGCCTTCATTGCTTGTGTCTATCGGTCAGGCAAAGCAATGTTATTTAAGAACCTAGTTAAATTCTGAGCCTTGACTTTTACTATTCTCTTCATAATTATTTTTATTCTTCCAGTTGGCATTATTTGTTTACTTTATCTCCATTTCTTTTTCTTATTTTAAAATTTATTTATTTATTTTATGCATATGAGTACACTGTAGCTGTCCTCAGACACACTAGAAAAGGGCATCAGATCTCATTACAGATGGTTTGTGAGCCACCATGTAGTTGCTGGGAATTAAACTCAGGACCTCTGATAGAGCAGTCGATGCTCTTAACTGCTGAGCCATCTCTCCAGCCCCCTTTTCTATCCATTTCTAATATATATTATAATTATAAACATATACATAACACATATAATTATAGTGTGTGTGTGTGTGTGTGTGTGTGTGTGTGCGTGCGCGCGCGCGCGCCATATACACTTTCACACATTCATCCAGTGCTTCAAAGAGTCTCTAGGGATTAATCTGGATGATCAAGCTAAGCCAAGTCATCACAAATCTTAAGCTACAGCTAAGTATTAGGTACCTGTCTGGGCTGAAGGCCAGTAAGAAGGTCGAGCGTGGACTATCAGGCAGTTCTACTCTCTGAGAGAAAACAAACAAGCAAACAAACAAATAAATAAACAACACACACACAGCACAGCATGATTTATAAAGTTCGGCTTACTCTGACTCTAAAGCACAGAAGCCACTCTAGATTAGTATCACAGTGCAAAATAAAAATCTGAAGATTTTAATCAAATTATAAACTAAGATAAATCTAAATTCAGGAAGAGCATTTCTATTCTTATCTTTTACATTATAAACCAATTTCCCAAACTAGCTATATCAAGTCTCACGGACAAGATAAATTCTATCACCACCCTACCATTAATCTATTCTAAGGTACCAATTTACTGTCATCCCTACAAATCCGAGGTGAAAAACGTCATTCTCTTACCTTGCCCTCCCATTTCATCCATCGAGTCTTATCCTCCACCAGCTCCTGCAGAAGCCGCTGGGCACCCATGGCACGAGTGCCCCGTTCTCGACCCCAGAGGATTCGTACAGCATTCTTCTCTGGGACAACTTTCATGGTGCTCAGGAGCCACTGTCGCACCAGGGATCAGAACTGAAGGAGCAAGCAATAGCTCCACACTCAGAAGTAGCTAAAATGAGGCCATTCAGGTCCTTGTCAGCTGTCCTCATGGAAATCTAAGGAATGAAGAATAATGTCAAATAATGCCTGTTCTACATCAGAGAATCTTCCATTACAAATACAATTCTAGCTCAAAGGAAAAAGTGTTCTTTCATATTTAATTATGGTTTCTTAGAAAAGGTATATCTTCCAGAATTTTTCTTTCAAAAATATTTTATCTTGTCATATTTCTACTTTATATATGAAAAATTGGACATTTTCAACCACTGACCATATTCAGTTCTTATTCTTTCATAAAGCAGAAGAAAATTGCTCTTAATAAAAATGCCTAAAAACTCTCCTTAAAAATCAAAATGTAGAGTTATGGGTATGGCCTAGTGGTACAGGCCCTGGGCTCAATCAATCCCTAGCACAACAAAAAACAAACAGCTAGGGAGACAAGGAGATGGCTCAGTGGGTAAAGAGCTTGCCACCAAAGTGTTGAGTTCAGATCCCTAGGACCCATGTAAAAATCCAGGCATTGTAGTCCTACCAGTATCCTAACACTGGGAAATGGAGCCAAGCAGATTCCTGGAACTCACTGTTTGACTAGCCTAGTAAAGTCAGTGAGCTCCAGACTCAGTGAGAAGCCCTGTCACAAAAATAAGGGGAAGAACAACTGAGGAAGACACCTAGCATCTACCTCTGGCTTCCACMTGGGCCCCACAGGTTCATGTAGTTAATGTATGCTCAATGGAACTGTTTTAGGAAGGATTAGGTGGTGTGGGCTTATTGAAGATGTGTCACTAGTAGTAAGCATTTAGTTTTCAAAAGCCAATTCTAGGCCCAGGTGTGTGTTCTCTGTCTCTCTCTCTGTCTCTCTGTCTCTCAGCCTTTGTCCCTCTGACTTTGTCTCTCTGTCTCTGTCTCTCTCTGTCTCCCTCTCTCTCTCTGTGCCTCTTGTCATTCATATGTAAATTCTCAGCTACCGGTCCAGCACCATGCTTCCCACCATGATGGTCACAGACTTACCCTCTGAAACCGTAAGCAAGCCCTCACCTGAATAGTTTCTTTTTTATAAGTTGCCTTGGTCATAGTGTCTCTTTACAGTAATAGAAAAGCAAGTAAGACAAACATGAACATGTACACATACACATACCACTGTTCGCAATAAACAAACAGAAATAACTAAGCTGGAATCAGCTTGTAGACCTCCTTCCTGTTTAGCATGCACAAGAACCAGTATTCAATTTCTAGCACTCCAAAAAGTATCAGTAAAACTTTAAAATACTTTGGAAAGTCAGGGCACAATAGCTTTAGACAAGAATTATACAGAAGGGCTGTGGCGGAGGCTACTGTATGGCTCAAGAGCAGAATGCTTGTCTAGCATCTCTAAAGCCCCTGGTTTTGTCCTTAGCACTGGAAAAACAGAAAGAGAGAAAGTGGGGAGGAAAGAAGTGGGGACGATTAAAAAATACAATGGTTGCTTCTGAGTGGTAGCTTAAGGTAACTAAAAAAAAAGTTCATATATAGTTCATATATAGCTCAGATAGTTCAGGCTGTCCTCAAACTATGCAGCTTGACCAAATTCCCACCCTCCTGCCTCCACTTCCCTAGGCTTGGATTACAAACCTGTCACCATGACTAGTTTATTACGTGGGGCTGGGAACTAAATCCATGAGAGGCAAGCATTCTACCAACCAAGGTATATATATCCCATGAACTGATAATTTCAAGAGGTGGTTTTCTACTTCAGTTTCAAGGAAAGGGTCTATAGAGCCCAAACTGGCCTCAAACTCCTGCTCCTAGTGTTTCTACCTGCTGGTGTTTCTACCTGCAAGTACTGGGATTTCGGCACTATCCCTGGCTTCTTCTAGCTTTTTGAATTTTCAAAAGTAGTACCTGTCAAGAGTGGGTCATTGTGCAAACCTATAATTTCAGCACTCTGGGGCTGAGGACAAGATGACCAAAGCTTTGAAGCCAGTCCAGGCTACTGACAAATTCCAAGACATTCTGAGCTGCAGCGCAAGCCTTTGTCTTAAAAAGAGTGGAATGTGGCAAGATAGCTCAGCGGATAAAGGTACTTGCCACAGAGACCTGAGTTTGATCCCCATGGTCACTGTAAAGGTAGAAGCAAAGAACCAGCCACACCAAGTTGTTCTCTGACTTCCATACATACACATGCACAAAATAATGTCTTTTAAATTAAAATAAAACAAAGGGAACTAACTGCTTAATTATGAGAGTCAAACAATAACTGCCTCCTTCTATTTCTCAAAAGGCTGCAATCTACAAAGCACACGACCAGATGCATAGAAATACAGACATAAGGAAAAATATTTATAGCTTGTGCTGAAGGAGTTTTCTTCCTGGAGCATTAAAATGGATAAGGTCAGTAAGATTCCACAGTAAGGCAAATCCTAAATTCCTAGACCCATAGTCAGTTTCCTACAGAGTGCTAAACACAAAGCTTTGCTTCGCTCTTTTTTTAAAGATTTATTTATTTTATGTATGTGAGTACACTGTAGCTGTCTTCAGACACACCCGAAGAGGGAATCAGATCTCATTACAGATGGTTGTAAGCCATCATGTGGTTGCTGGGAATTGAACTCAGGATCTCTGAAGAGCAGTCTTAACCACTGAGCCATCTCTCCAGCCCTTGCTTCGCTCTTATGGTATAATTTGTTTTGTTTGCTTTGCTGTGTCTGGGTGCTGGTACTTGAACCCTGAGTTTGCTTGTCAAGTATTGTACCACCATGACACACGCCCAGCTTCTCATTACCAACTATTAACCAACAAAATATGTACACAGCGAAAATGTCAACAAGAGTTGCAAGACGACCTCCAGAGTAGGCTAGAGCTGAATAACAGAAGGCAATCTCTAGTGAGCCTGCTCCAGGCTTCCCTTTGTTCAAACTGATCGTAAAAATGAAAGGTAAGAAATTACGTTTTACTACTAACCAAGAAGATATAAGAAAAACAGTTCCTATTAGTTCCCCTTAACGCTATGCTAAAACTATAATTCTTTTAACCTAGTACAGACCTTCAGAAGAAATACTTTGAAATTCCTTTGACCTATCAATACAACATTAAGTACATTAAAACCTTTTATAATCTCACAACAACCAGCAGAAACAGCAATAACAGTTCCATTTCTTTGTGTGTATCTGGATGTGTTTGTGAGAATGTGCACCAAGTCACAGAATAACCTGCAGGAGTCAGTATCTCTCTCTATCGTGAGGGTTCCAAGAGTTAGACTTAGGTCTAATACCCACTGAGCAACCTCACTGGTCCAGGCCTCCCTTTAAAAAAATAAAATAAAAATAAATCTTCCTTTCTGTCCTCCTGCAACTCAAAAGGAAAGCAAACTACAGGTTACAAATATTGTATGATTCAAACAACTATAATATAACCTTCAGTTCCTACAGGAATTAAAATGAAAGAAAGGAAGAAAGGAAGAAAAGAAAGAAAGAAACAAACAAACAAACAAATAAACAAAGAGGGGGCGGGAAGGAGGGAAGTTTCTACAAATATCATCAAGACAACTTAAAAAAAAAAAAAAAAACTAATCAAGACTACCAAAAAAGCCAGGCAGTGATGGCACATGCCAGTGGATCTCTGACTTCAAGGCCAACCTGGTCTACAGAGTGAGTTCCAGGACAATCAGGGCTACACAGAGAAACTATGTCTCAAAAAACAGAAACAAAACAAAACAAATTACCAAAAAGCATATCTATCAATTTCCAGGGACCTAAACTCAAAGAGTTAAAAGCATTAACAATCTGACTGACAGGTGGTCAAAACTTAAAGGCACAATAATTTCACGTCCCCATCCCCCCCAAAATATATTTGCTATTGTTTAAAAGAAAGTAGATCTTTTGTTGGTTTGTTTGCAACAGAGTCTCACTGTGTAGCCCTGATACCCTAGAACTCACTTTGCAGACCAGGTTGGCTTTGAACTCACTGAGATCTACCTGCTTCTCTGTCTCCCAAGTGCCTGTACTAAAGGCAAGCACCGCCACCATATGAGAGGAGACTGCTGCATCCCACATAGCCAAAAGAAGCCAGATTAAGCCAGGTGGTGGTGGCGACGGCGCACGCCTGTAATCCCAGCACTCTGGGAGGCAGAGGCAGGCGGATTTCTGAGTTTGAGGCCAGCCTGGTCTACAGAGTGAGTTCCAGGACAGCCAGGGCTATACAGAGAAAACCTGTCTTGAAAAAAACCAAATCCAAAAAAACAAAACAAACAAACAAACAAAAAGAAGCCAGGCCTAGTCCTTCTCTCCCATTTTCTCTGCTTTGCTAATAATCATTAAATTGTATTTCTAAACCTAGCTACCAAGGTTTGTTCCCTTATTTGGTCAGTTCCTCCTCCTAAGGCTGACTACCAAAGTACAAGTTATCAAAGTATTAAAGTCCAGCAATCACCTAATTAGCATGCCCAATTATAATTACACCTCATCCTAATGAGGGTTTCTCTCTTTTACCTTTATAGACCATCATGTTCCTATGTGTTGCATCTGTCTCCTATCTAGAAGCAGTCCTTTGTCCCCCTCTAGGACAGATAGATATCCTTTCTCCTTTTGTTTCCTTCCCCTTCTCCCTCATCCTCTATCTCCTGTCTCTTATTTCCTGGCCTTTGATCCTCTGGGGCAAATAAATCTCTGTGCTGAGAACTTGGTCTTGGGGGTCCTGGCTAAAGAGAAAGTGTCAGTCAGGTGCTTTTCATTCCTCTTTTATGTTTGTTTTTGTTTTGTGTATGTGTGATTTTAAACCAGAATACATTTTAAATCACTATACATTTTTTTAAAAAGATTTTATTTATTTTATGTATGTGAGTACAGTTGCTCTCTTCAGGCACATCAGAAGAGAGTATTGGATCCTATTACAGATGGTTGTGAGCCACCATGTGGTTGCTGAGAATTGAACTCAGGACTTCTGGAAGAACAGTCAGTGCTCTTAACCACTAAGCCATCTCTCCAGCCCTCATTCTTCTTTTTAAAAAGGAAGAAGAGTTTCCCAATGTGTAAAGTAAAACAGAGACACAGAAAGCCCAGAATAGTCTCTGATGCCATTATGAAGTCCCCCAAATCAGTGCTTAATCACAAAAAGACATATGCAAGTAGGAGACAAAGGTATGTCATGACAAGAAGATGTAAATATATACATACACACACACATATAAAATTAATGCCAAGATTCTCACTTACCTAAACGTAAGATTAACCACTCCAAAAAGATAAAGGGAATTAACCTTTACAGATTTTCTCTGATATCTAAAATGTAATTATATTAACTACTCTATGCAAAAAATATCTAAAGTATCTCACAACTAACTAGAAACTAAGAGTTATAGGTTCTTCTTGCAATTTGATCATCTATGTTAATAATTTTATCCCACATTCTAGTTAAGATTTATTTGTGGGGAAGGGAAGGAAGGACGGACAGACAGACTTTGGGTAAGTCACTTTTTTGTGACTCGGGGGTCCAATTCTCTACTTTGTAAGTTTATTATAAGGCTCCAATGAGTAAAGAGCAGTGGAAGTGTTAGACTGTACTGCTGTTATGTTATTAGTGAATTTCCTTAGTTCACTATGATTCCCCTCACTAAACCCACAGGTGCAGTTCTTCCAAAAAAATTTTTCAAAGGCAGTTACCACACAACAAAGTAAAATATACTCAGGACAAATAAAATGATTGTGTGGGCAAAATAACTAAATGCAACTGGGGCTATCTCCACATCAATAAAATGAGGCAAACAGAATTGAAATTAGGAATGAAAACAAAAATGTGCCCACAAACATGCATGCACACGCCCGCATACACACATACATACATACACACACACATACACANAGAGAGAGAGAGAGAGAGAGAGAGAGAGAGAGAGAGAGAGAGAAGGGAGGAAGGATTTATTTATTAGCCAGGTACAGTCGTGCATCCCTTTAATACCAGAACTTGGGAGGCGGAGGCCGAGGCAGGCAGTTCCAGGCCAGCCAGGGCTATACCATCTCAAAAGAGACCTTGTCTTTTCAAAAAATAATAAAAAGATTTAAAGTATGACTTTGTATGTGTACAGGGACGTGCACACAAGTGCAGATGCTAGTGGACTACAGAACAGGACATGGAATCCTCTGGAGGCAGAGTTTGTTTGAGGTGATGGGTCATTCATCCCACATAGGTGCTCAGAACTGAGATCAGGCCATATGCAAAAGTAGTATCTTCCCTTGACTGCTGAGCCATTTGACCAGCTGATCTTATAGCACTTGGGGAATATGATTCCGAAAATTAAGACTCCCTATGTAGCCAAGGATGACCTTGAACATAAGATCCCCCTGCCTCCACCTCCCCAAAATACCAGTACACCCAGTTTTCAATGTTAGGAGTCAAACCTAGTATTGACTTAATGCATGTCAATTAACACTCTAACAACTGAGCTTCATGCACACCAAGCCCCTGCTTAGCTATTAATAGAGCTCAATTTCCTCACTTATTTAACTGTTATGTGTCTGCTACCTGAATGTGCCCATGAAGACAAAAAAGAATAAAATCAGCCATGATGTACTGACACATATTCAGTAATATAATATTCAAGTTTTAATCCAAAGATTATCTTGGGAAAAGAAATCACTATCCTGGAGCTGGTGACATGGCTCAGCATTTAGTGGCACTACTGTCAAGTCTAACACTAAGCTCAATCCCTAAGACCCACATAGTAGGAGAGAACCAACTCACAAAAGCTGTCCTCTAACCTCTGCAAGTGTGCTGTAAATTTCACGTGTATATTTACACATAATACACAAGATAAATTAAAAAATATAATAAAAAGTATAAATCTAGGCTGGAGAGATGGTTCATAGTCTAAAGTACCAGCTGCTCTTCCAGAGAGCTTAGGCTTAATTACTAACACCTACATGACAGCTTACAACTGTCTGCAACTCCAGTTCCAGGGAACCCAATGTCCTTTTTCTGGCCTCAGGTACAAAGTACACAAAAGATGCACAAACATTCACTAAGGCAAAATACTCATACACATATAATTTAAGTTTTAAAACCTCTAGACCAGGCATGATGGCACACACCTGGAATTCCAGAACTCCAGAGGCAGAGGCTGATGGACTAAAGTCCTTGAGATTAAACAAGATCAAGAAAGAAGGAAGGAAGGAAGGAAGGAAGGAAGGAAGGAAGGAAGGAAGGAAGGAAGAGCAAACACAAGCTAAGTGGTGGCTGTGGACACACATTTAATTCCAACACTCTGGGAAGCAGAGAGGCAGGTATCTCTGAGTTCCAGGCCAGCCAAGAACAAGAGTGAGGTCCAGGACAGCCAGGGCTATTACAGAGAAACCCTATCTCAAAAAACAAAAAAATGGCCGGGTGGTGGTGGCGTGCGCCTTTAATCCCAGCACTTGGGAGGCAGAGGCAGGTGGATCTCTGAGTTCGAGGCCAGCCTGGTCTACAGAGTGAGTTCCAGGACAGCCAGG
>BDUI01000357.1:46326-59256 GCA_002335545.1 Apodemus speciosus | reverse complement strand
AAAAGAAAAAGAAAAAGAAAAAGAAAAAGAAAAAGAAAAAAAAAGGACTGCATTCTTCTCAGAACTGCCTACAACTCAAGCTTTAGGGCAGTGGTTCTCAACTTTCCTAATGTGGTAACCCTTTACTGTTCCTCATGCTATGGTGACCCCAATCATAAAAGTATTTTGTTGCTACTTCATAACCACAATTTTGCTACTGTTGTGAATCATAATGTAAATATTTGTGTTTTCCAATGGTCTTAGGTGACGCTGTGAAAGGGTCATTCCACATCCGCACAAAGGAGTTTTAGCCCACAAGTTGAGAAACACTGCTGTAGGGGATCTGATGCTGGCTGGCCTCCACTAGTACACACACACACAAATACACAGCACATACACAGATACAAATAACAACAAAATAATAATCCTTTTTTAAAAAGAATCTTGAGCTAGTTTTATAGCTCAGTGGTACAGTAAATGTGTAGACATGCATGAAGCTGTGGGTTGATGTCCAGCACCATCAAAAGAAAAAGATAAATTTTAAAAATCCTTTAAATAGACCTAAGATCACTTGCATAACTAAAATTCTCCCAACAACTGGAAAATTAATTACAAAATGCCAAACCTTTAATTAGAGGCCTAAAAGTGGCCTAGTGCTTTATAGAGATGACATGTGGGTACAGTCTCTACACACAAGACTTTCTATAATTGGAAACTTTGTTCTCATCAACAGGACCCTACTATAGGGCACACTACAGGAGGATTCAAATGACACCAAATCTAAAAGGCTAGCACCATACCTCTAGTAACCACACCTTTCTCCAAATAGTTCTTGCCAGTCTTTTATACTAGACTAAACTTAGGGAGAAGACAGAATTTTGGGCAACATACCACACAAATCAGAATAATAAACAAGTAAACAAATTCTGAAGGCAAACTCATTATCTGAAGGAAAAACTATTATCATAAACTGTGTTTCTACTCTGTGTAGACTACAAAAAGATATTTTAGGATGTGACAAAGTACACTGATTGAATCTGATAAAGTTATATGTACTTTTTTTAAGCCATAATTTCTAAACTAGAGACGTATAGGATATCCATGTATATAGTAGCTGATTAAATCCCAGTTTCAGCATTGGGGGTGTGGGTAGCGCAACGCTATTAAACTTTCTTGCTCTTCATGAAGTCAAGGAAGTTCTATGTTCCATTCTCAGCACTGAAAAAAGGGAGAGGATGGGGAAGCGGGCACAATCTTGTAATTCTAGGGTACTTGGGAAGTAGGATCAGAAGAACCAGGAGTTCATCCTCAACTACAGCAATATAGTTGAAATCAATGAAGTTGTGCCTGTCTCTGTAAAACTAGCCCAACTCCATTTCTCYACCATTTATAGCCTCCTGATAAAGCCCAGGCTAGTCTCTGATTTGAAATCCTCCAACCTCAGTTTCACCAGTGTACAAGTGTGAATGTGCACCATCACACCCTGTTCCATCATTTTCTTGGCATACAAAAGTTTCCTGATTTCTCAGAAAAATCACTTAACCTCCCTGTACCTCAGTTGCCTGCCTCATCCATGAAACTGTAACTATCAACAGTAGTATTCATTATAGAGTTAGCATCAGATTAAAAGATATACCATGTAAAATCTGTTCACTACTACATTATTTCTAACATTTGTGGTAGAGCAATAGCCCCACTATGTAATGACAAATATAACAAAATAATTTTAGATCACAAGGCCCTGCAAAGCAAATTAACTTTAGAGGCCACAAGCTAGAGAATGGCCTGGGCTATACAGCAAGTTCCAGGCCAGCCAGGTTTATAATTGAGACTCTGCCTCTAACAAACAAAAAAAAAAAAAAATCCCACAACAGCAAGATGTAGTGGCATACGCCTTTTATTCAGCTTTTGTGGGGCAAAGGCAGGCAGATTTCTGTAAGTTTCAGGACTGCCAGACCTACAGACTGAGACCCCATTTCAAAAAATCCAAAGCAAAACAGGCTTCTGAGTTCTAATTTTTAAAAATGTAAATCTTGCCATTAAGTTTTGTGTTTGTTTATTTGAGTAAGGGGGTGTGAGTGTGTGCATACAGGCCCCTATGCAGATACAAAATTGTTATCAGGCTCGCCCTGAAACTCTGGACATTCCTATCCTTTCTCTAAAGGTGTCTCCCCCAGTACAACCTCTACTGCCCAGCTTCACTAGACCCTAACTCAAAAAATGACTTTCTTCTTCATTTCTCTCCTCTTGAAAGCTGTAGATATTTACAGCTGGCCTCCCATGTTAATAAAATGTCTCCCATATGGTCTAGCAATTAGGTTCCTGAACTCACCCAGTGCAGAAATGTAAAACTTATGCTGGGTGTGGTGGCACACATCTAACCTCAGCAATCACTCCCAAGGCAGGTGAATGGATTTCTGTGAATCTGAAACCAGCCTGGTGGTTTGCACATCAAGTTCCATGCTGGGGGGGGGGGGGGGGGAATCAAACTAGTAAAACAGTCCTTCAGGAACTGGAGAGATGGCTCAGTGGTTAAGAGCCCTAACTATTCTTCCAAAGGACTCAGGATTGGCTCCCAGCACCCACATGGCAGCTCACAATGGTCTGTAACTTAAACTACAAGGACCCAATGGTTTCTTCTGGCCTCTTGTATCAGTGGGGGTTCTCTATAGTCACAGGAATCTCTCTATATATTAAGGGAATTTGTTGTGATGACTTTCAGCCTATAGTCCAATTACCCCAACAATGGTCAGCTGTGAATGGGAAGTCCCAGGATCTAGTAGTTGCTCAATCCCACAAGGCTAGTTGTTTCAGCTGGTCTTCTGTAGAAGTAGATTCCAACAGATGTGCTGGCAAGTAATGCAAGCAGGCGAAGAAGAGCAATTCTTCCTTCTTCCAGTGTCCTTATATAGGTCTCCAGCAGGTGTGGCCCATGTTAAAGGTATGTACCACCACCCCTGGATCTGGGACTTCTTTTGTCCCAGGCTGATCTTGAACTTGGAGATCTCCTTGCCTTAGTCTCCTAGGAATTAAAGGCCTGTACTACCTTGCCTGGGCCTAAGTTTTTCACAGCCACTATGCCTCAAGATCTCCATGCCAAGATCCATATGAAAAACTTGTGTCTTCCAGCTTCAAAATCTGTCTCACAGGTGAACCCTCCCAATTCTGGATTGTCGTTCATTCCAGATATAGTCAAGTTGACAACCAGGAATAGCCATTACACCTCCACAGATACCAGCCATACAGACAGGAAAAACCCCTCATACACATAAAATATTTTTTAAAATAGTCTTCCACCACCAAATAAATAAAACAAGATTCTACAAAAAGAAAAAAGGTCCATTGCAGCACTCTCAACATCATTTTTTTTCTCTTTTTAGTTTTTCGAGGCAGGGTTTCTGTGTAGYCCTGGCTGTCCTGGAACTCACTCTGTAGACCAGGCTGGCCTCGAACTCAGAAATCTGCCTGCCTCTGCCTCCCAAGTGCTGGGATTAAAGGCGTGCGCCACCACTGCCCGGCTCAAGATCATTTTCGATGAAATCTTTTACCGCTGTCATCTTTCTTTTCTTTTTGACAAATTTAAACTATGAGGTAATAGTTAAAATAACAGCTAACATTTTTATAGTTCCAGACTCTTGATCATAACACTTTCCAACATTTTCTGGAAGTGAGGCCTCACAGTGTAGCTCAGGTTGTCCTTCAGGTTATAATACTCATGCTACAATTACAGGCATGTCAAAGAAACTCCTTATAATCCTCATTAACCCCACCCAAAAAAGAGATGCAAAGAATCAGTCCCAGAGTGGAAGAGTCATAATTTGAACCCAGAAAAGCTGATGAGTAACTGTCTTTAAAAAGAATCCAGGAGTCTGAATCCAGAGTCTACACACCTAACTACCACAAGCAGAGTCCCTAAACATTCCCTCATTCCTGTGCTGGCCTCACATATATTACAGTAACCATGTTACACCTACTTTACCCTTTATCGACTGCAAATCTGTATGCTTTATTGTATTTTTAGTGTTCATTTCCTCAGAGGTCATGAAAAAGGGGGGCTCAGTAAGTGGTTCAGTTTGGCAAAGTGCCTGCCATGCAACCTGAGTAGAGCCTTCAGCACCCATTTTTAAGAGTGCGTGGCAGTACACACTGCTATTCCCAGGGCTGTGGGGACTGGGGGAGATGAGGCAGAGACTGGAGGACTCCAGGGGCCCACTAGCTAGTTCATCTAGACCAATGATGACTTCAGGTTTAATAAGAAACAGTGTTATAAGGAAGTGATGGAAGAAGAGACCCAACAGTGACCTCTGCTCTCCATGTTCAACCAAGCCCATGTGAACAAGTATATGCACTAAACATACACACACACAAAGAAAACAGCAACGGAGAGAAAAGCAGACAATAAATTAAAGAATGATGCTAGACAGCCCACACTTGTCATCATAACAAGGCCAGCCTGAGAGCTCTATTTATGAACAAAGCAAGGACTTATCCCAAAAAGCAAAACAGAGAATAAAACAAATGATGCTAAGGAAAAATGAAAATCTTTCTCTTATTCCTTTCCAGAAACTCTGTATCTAGTTTTTCAGAGTAAAGAGAAGTCAAAAAACATTTCACCAGAAATTTATCTTAATCCACCTTTTATTCTAAATTTCTTAAGTACAATAGGAAATATTCATGAAAGTCTGCCACTGTGTTTACCATAATATCCTACTACCATCCCCATCAAAATGAAAGTAATTATCAATCAAGAAGTAGAAATAAATACCACAGTAAATTTACTTCACCTGAGAATGAGACTAGACCATAAACCTGGTGTGTGTGTGTGTGTGTGTGTGTGTGTGTGTGTGTGTGTTTCTCAGGCTATGATTAAACAACTGTCAAATCAGTATAGTACAGATCTTTTTGTCAAGCGCAAATGGCATAAATACATCTGAGAAGATAATGTAAATCTTTGTCCCATCCCTGTCATCAATATGATAGACACATGTCTAATGGTCCTTCAGCACCACCTGGACTCAAAGATTCTTTACGACTATCCTCATTTTTTCTGCCTTTGTAAGGTTCTCTTCAACGACAGTCACCAACAGTCCTTTACTGTCCCCCATCTCATCCTATGATGATTTAAAAATCCCAGAGTCTGCCACTGAGCTGTTCTATGCCAATCAATCATGGGGTCTGTAATCTCAGCACACAAAAAGGAAAAATAAAGACTGAGTTTGAAGTTAATCTGGAATAGAGTTCAAGGCTAGGCTGAGATGAAAGAAGAAARAAATTTTAACAAGAGGCAAGTCTGATGACACAGACTTGTAATCCTCTCAGGAAACTGAGGAAAGGGGATTGGTAACCTAGTTTGAAGCCAACATAGACTCTATAGTGAGACCTTGGCATTAAACAAAAAAGGCTAGAGAGATGTCTTAGCAATGAAGAGGAAGCACTGTTCTTGCAGAAGACCCAAACTGGTTCCTAGCAGCCACAGGAAGAGAGCTCACAACCATCTCTAATTCCAGCCCTAACTAATTGGACTCCTCTGGCCTCCATGGGCACCTGCACTTATATGCACATAGCGCGCACACACAAACACACACACACACACACACACACACACACACAATTTAGGGGGAAAAAACTTTAAAAGGGAAAACTGAGGACTATCAAGATGGGTCAGCAGGGGAAGGTGCTGAGTTCACCCCTCAGGACAAATGTAGGAGACAACCAACTCCTGAAAGTCAGCTTCTGACCTCCACGTGTGTCCCAAGGCACAGCCCATTCCTCTATAACGAACATAATAAAAACAGTTTTTAAACATTGTTTTGGAACCAGCTCTCACTGTGTAGTTCTAGCTCTGGAACTCATGTAGAACTAAACTTACAGAGATCCACCTGCCTCTGCCTTCCTCCTAAGTATAGGAATTAAAGGCACCAGTAAACCTGCTTTAAAAAAAAAGTTAAAGAAAAGCAACAAAACGAAAAAGCCCAAATCACAGACATAAACTGCTGCTAGAACCTGAATCTTTACTACACACAGCAACATTTATACTGAATCACACCAATCTAATACAGTTGGTCTGAATCTAAACAAAGTAGGAAGTAATTTGATACTGAATCAAGAACCTGGCACTAGGGAAGTAGCACCCACCTTTAATCCTAGATTTAGGAAGCAGAGGCAGACACATCTTTGAATTCAAAGACAACCTATCTTACAGAGTAAGTTCCAGGACAGCCAGGGCTATACAGGGAAACCCTGTCTTGAAAAACAAAACAAAACAAAACAAAAGAACCTGTCACTAGGCCAGGTGTGGTGAGCACATTTTTAATTCCAACACTTGGGAAGGAGAGTCAGACAGGTAATCTCTGTGAATTCAAGACTACTCTGGTCAACATAGGGAGCTTAGGACTATAAAGTGAGGCCATGACTCCAAACAAAAAAACATGACAGTTGGGCTGAAGCAGTGCAGGGGGCCTGGCACTGTGCAGCCTAAAGTTCTATCCCAGGAAGTTGGAAAGGACAGACTTGGCACAAACCAAGAATGGTGGCCACACCTACAGTCCAGCACTCACGAGTCTGAGGCAGAAGAATTCTAAATTAAAGGCTAGCGTGGGCAGCGTCAAAGCTGGGGTACAGCTCAATGGCAGTGGGCTTATCCCTCATGCCCCAGGAGTAGATGCCCAGCACTGCAAGGAAGGAAGAAAAGGAAAGGTAGAAGGGGACAGAAAGAAAGAGAAGAGAGTTGAGGGGAAGGGCGGCAGGGGAGAAGAGGGAACAAGGTGAGGAAGGAAGGAAGAAAGGGGAAAGAGGAGCACCTAGTACCAAGGTTGCTAGCCAAATCCAAAGCCAAACAAAAGATGGAGCAATCTCTCTTATGTTCTTATCCAACAATGTGTTTTACATATAAATTCAGCCTGAGTTATATTACAAGTGTTCTAACTACTCTCCTAAAGACGCAGACTATGCTGAAATCTGCTTCAGGTTGTGACTTACAACAACGGCTCCTAATTCTGAAACACAGGAAAACTTGTGCTCAAAACTGGAAATCAAATGCCATTAGATCCAAATTTGAGACAGGCAATTTTCCTTACATCCTTACTTCAGAAAAAGAAGGGGCTGGAGAGATAGCTCATCAGTTAGGACTTCTTCCAGAAGTCCTGAGCTCAATTCCCCTGCCCTCCATTCCCAGCAACCACATGGTGGTTCACAACCATCTGTAATGTGATCTGATGCCCTCTTCTGTTGTGTCTGAAAAGAGTGACAGTGTACTCACATGCATAAAATATATAAATCAAAAGAGAGAGAGAAGGAAGGAAGGAAGGCAGGCAGGCAGGCAGGCAGACATGGGAAACTGTGCTGAGATCAGAACTCCTGGAACTACCAGCAGATCAAGGAAGGATAAGGCTACTGAACAGAGAAGAAACTCAAGCTTAATTTTCTGGAGACTGGAAGCTATCAGGGAGGCATGCGGGCACCGTAAATCAATGAGACCAGGAAGTCTATCCTTAAATACACAAAAATGACAAGGGATTTTTCCATTGCAAACAAAGAGAGAAAAGTAACTTCTGATGGAGGAATATTAGAAACAAAAACAGCTTATCTTCTGACACAGCCTGAAAACAGCTGCCTCAGACAGGCCTAATGTCATCAGCATGGACATACCTTTCATCCATCAACAGTTATCACAGGATGAAGTATGGCCCACTGCAAATCATGAAAAATCCCATCTTTCCATCTTCTGCTAACCCATGGGAAAGAGTCCAACTGCTTGGGGCACCACACAACCTCCAATTCTTAGAAACCCCAGGAACTAATGCAATAGCATTGTCAAAAGCCTGGACAACATTAACCCAGGACTCTTTACCAGACCCAGAACAAACAAATAACAAAACAAAGCCCGGAAGAACTAAGAAATTCATCAAAGTTCACCAAATAAGTCAGTAGCCAGAGCAAGATTTGAATTCAGGCTTAGCCTTCAGACAGTATCAAGGGCAGGCGTCGAAGCCTTGGCTCAATGGATACTGAGTTCACTGTTCTTCAATCTKAAGAGTCAGCCCAGGTCAGGTTCTTGGCTGTACAGAATAGGAAACGAAAAAAATTCCCTTAAGGCTTCAGGAAAAGAAGTCAAAATACAGAGTTCTTAGGCTAAAAGAACCAAATGCTCCTCTACTTTGCCAATCAGTTTCTCAGCCAGGCAAAATAAGGCACTGCATTTAAGAACCTAGTCATTTTTAGCTCTGACTAGAAGCAGAATCTTCTTGTCCAACATTTCAAATTAAGAATACTTGGGGCAGGCAATCTTGTAAATGCACTTACTGTCAAGCGTGATGACCTGAGTTCGACTCTCAGAACCACATGGTAGAAGAGAACTAACTGCAAGAAGCTGTCTGACTTCTGTTCACATACATACACACGAGCCCAAAATAAATAAATAAATAAATAAATAAATAAATAAATAAATAAATGTAATAAAAGAATACCCAAAAAGAAGGAAGATTTGCAAAAGCCAGTAGCCAATGAATATTTACTAAACATAGACTACATACTCAGCACTGTTTTAGACCCTGAAGATACAACAGGAAGAAAAACACTACTGTCTTTAAGAAACTTATGTGACAACTAGTAATACTAAGTATTAGCACTTTCAAGTATATTCTAGGAACAAAATATATGAGAAAACGGGGGAGTGGCCACTTACAGCCTTTCAATATAGGGTAGCTAGGGGAGACCTTGGAGATGACAGGTGAATTTAGATGAGCATACTGAAGTAAAAGTATAAAGAGTTAGGAAATCTTGACACATGTAAGAAACATCAATCATGTGACTAAAGGACAACTGACAACAGAAAGGCAGGTGAGTACTATAATATTAGAGAATTTTAGCCAAAGAAATAACAAGATAATAGAAACTGGGACAAGGACAGAAACAATGATAATGGACATAATAAATAGAGAAATTCAGAAAATGTTCTAAAAAGACAGCTAAGGAGCCAAGCACAGTGGCAAATATTTGTAATCCTAGCACTCAGGAAACAAAACCAAATGAACAAACTAAACAATAGGACAGGACAGATGGCTCATCAGTTACAGCAAATACTGCACAGGTGAGCTTAGTTCCCAGCACCACTGTCACATCTGTAACTCCAGCTGCTGGGAATCTGTAGTCTCTGCTTCCAGACACCTGCACTCAAATACACATATCCACACACAGATACACATATTCACATAATTAAAAAGTAATAAAATGAAAGTAACTAAAAAATTATTCATGCAATATATGCAGTGGAGCATGAGAAAAAAAGAAATTAAGAGTAGATCCTAGAGTCAGGTGGTTGTGGTGCACGCCTTTGATCCCAAGACAGTAGGCAGAGGCAGGCAGATTTCTGTGAGTTTGATGCCAGCCTGGTCTACAAAGAGAGAAAAGAAGAAGAAAAAGAGAAGGAAGAAGAAAGAAGGAAGGAAAGAAAGAGAGAAAGAAAGAAAGAAAGAAAGAAAGAAAGAAAGAAAGAAAGAAAGAAAGAAAGAAAGAAAAACTTTAGAATAAAAACCATTTTAAAACAATAACTAGGGGTTGGAGAGATGGTTCAGCGGTTAGGAGCACTGACTGCTCTTCTGAAGGTCCTGAGGTCAAACCACATGGTGGCTCACAATCATCTATAATGGGATCTGACTCCCTCTTCTGGAGTGTCTGAAGACAGCAACAGTGTACTTACATATAATAAATAAATCTTTTTAAAAAAAATAACAAAAGTATCCTTACACCAGAAATAGGACCAATAGGGAAGCTAGTTCAGTCCCAAGCCACAAAGGTATAAGGTCAAAGGTCTATCCTCAGAACACATGCAAAAGGGCAGGGCCCAGTACTGGAAAGGAGGAGACAAGATGGATCCTAGGAGATGATGAGCAGCCTGCCGAGCTTAATCAGCAAACCCAAGCCAATGAGAGACCCTGTCTTGAAAAAAGCATGATGGTTGGAACAATACTTAAGGTAGACTTCCAGCTCCTACATGGATATGCATACACCTGTGTACATGCATATACACCGACATTCATACAAAATAGTAGTAATATGAAAGCTTTCTATGTATACTAGCAGAAAAATTCTAGCATCTAAATATCTGATAATTGATAGTTATAGACTATAAGATTTAAAACATTACTTCACAAAAATATTGACTGAATATCTGCCATACTAATAAACACTCAGTGTTTTTCAAACACATTTATTCTTCACAATAATATTCTTTAAAGAATCATTTATTATATTTTGTGTATGTGAGTATACTGTATTATTTGAGACACTTGTCACTGTCTTTAGACACATCAGAAGAGGGCATCAGATCTCATTACAGATGGTTGTGAGCCACCATGTGCTTGCTGGGAATTGAACTCAGGACCTTTGGAAGAAGAGCCAGTGCTCTTAGCCACTGAGCCATCTTGCCAGTCCACAATACTATTAAGATAGTTGCTATTATTATTCCATTTCTCAGATAAGAAAACTGAGCCTTAGACAGACATGATGGCGCACACCTCTAATCCCAGCACCCAGAAAGGTAGAAACAAGAGGATAGCCCAAAAATGCAAGGCCAGCCAGAACTATAAGACAAGATAGATAGATAGATAGATAGATAGATAGATAGATAGATAGATAGATAGATAGATAGAAAGAAAGAGAGGGGGAGAGAGGGATAGGGAGGGAGAGAAAGAAACAAAGAGAAAGAGAGGAAAGAGAGAGGGAAGGGGAGGGAGGAGAGAAAAGAGAGAAGGGAAGGAAGTGAAAGAGAGAGAGACAGAAAACAAGAAAAAAAAAGAAAGAATAAGTAAAGTATGGAACTCAGAGAAGTTAACAAAACAAGATCTGGTAGCTCTCATCTGTAATCCCAACACTGAGGTTGAAGCAGGAGGATTGCTGTGAGTCTGGAGTCAGCCTGGACTACAACATGTCTCAAAACAAAATCAAAATAGCCTGGGACTAGTTGGAAAAATGTCTTGCCAGTACCTCATAAAACCCAATACAGCAATTTATTCCTGCAATTTTGGAAGGAGAACACAGATGGATCAAAAAACTGAAGGTTATCCTTCCTGACTCAGCCAAGCTCTAGGCCAGTCTGGACTGTATGAGACCCTGTCTCAAAACATCAAAAAGCTGACTTAGGAGATAGAGACAGGGAGGGAGAAAGTATCTGAATTTATCTTAGTACACAGTGAGACACTATATAACTTTAAGCAAATTACTTGGTACCCATGCCTCCCCCACCTAGAAAGAAATTTACCTTGGAGATGTTAACCATTACCTGTGGGGTACAGAAGTTAATTAACATCTGTAATATATACACTGATCATCATTATCAGCAAGACAAAGTCTAGGCAACAGCAGTTTCACCAGTGATGATACTGTGATGCTGAACAAACCATCAGAAATCCCTGAAAGTTATGAAAGTCAGGTGTGGAGGCACACCAGAGGTGGAGACAAGAGGCCTGGGTTTTCAAAGTTATCCCCAGCTACGTAATGAGGCCAGCCTGAACTACCAAAAAAGCACAGTCTCAAAAAAAAATGTTTTTTTAAGTTATACATATCAAGAAAGAATGTGAAAAAAAACTATATTATTTTGCCTTAATTTTATTAAATTAAAAATATAAACCATTGCCTAGTGGTGGTAGCCTTTAATACTAGCATTTGAGAGGCAGATGCAGGCAGATCAAAGCTAGCTTGGTCTACAGAGAGAAGAAAAATAAAAACTGGTATCATATAATCTAATAATTGTATTACTGGACATTTACTGCAAAAAAAATTAAAAGTTAAATCATATTCACACTAAAACTTGAACACAAAAGGACCCCTCAGGCTTGCTGTCCAGCAATCAGTGAGCTCCAGGTTCAATGGGAGTCCCTATCTCAAAAACTAAGGTGAGGAATAAAGAAATGGCTCAGTGGTTGGGAGCATTGGCTGCCCCTCCAGAGGTCCTGAGTTCAAGTCCCAGCAACCATCTATAGTGAGATCTGACTCCTCCTAGAAGGTATGAAGGCAAAGCACTCATCTACATAAAATAAATAATTAATTAATCAACTAAAAAAACTAAGGTGGAGAGTGATTGAGGAAGACAATGCCAATCTCTGGCCTCCACCTACACAAACATGCACACACATAAACATGTACACACATTAAAAAAAAAAAACTTGGACACAGATGTTCACAGCTGTTTTATTCGTAACAGCCACAAAACTGGAAGGAAAAAAACACTTCAGCAAGTAAATAATTCAACAAATACTATCACATCTAAACCAAGAAATATAATGTAAAAAACAATTTAAGAAAATGAAAACTACTTTTATATATTGGGCATGATAGCTCAAATATTTAATTCCAACCCTCAGGAGGCAGAGGCAAGAGGATACCTCTGAATCCATGGTTAGCCTCGTCTACACAGCCAAGTTCAGGGCAGCTAGGACTATGTAGGAAGACCTTGTCTCAAAAAACAACAAAAAAACAAACAGAAGAGGATAGAAGGAAGAGGAGAACTACTGATACTTAAAACATTCTAGGTGATTATGCTGGGTGGAAAAGGATAATCTAAAACTGCATGTTTCCATTTCTTCCTCTCTCATTTGTTCACTTGTCTTATATACTGAGGATTGAACCATACAGTCTCTGACATGATCAGCAAGTGCACTATCACTGTACTACACCTTAAATCTTTTTCTGTGACACAGCCTCACTAAATCTCCAGGCAAGTCTGGAACTTGTCAATTCCTAGTTTAGTCTTCTGATTAACTGTGATTACAGGCCTATACCACCAGGCCCTGTTTATACAACATTATAGAAAGGACAAAGGAAAATATTAGTGACTACTAGGGATTTGTTTTGTTTTGTTTTGTTTTTTGAGACAGGGTTTCTCTGTGTAGCCCTGGCTGTCCTGGAACTCACTCTGTAGACCAGGCTGGCCTCGAACTCAGAAATCCGCCTGCC
>BDUI01000356.1:182412-210252 GCA_002335545.1 Apodemus speciosus | reverse complement strand
ACACTCTACCTGACAATGATTATTCATAGACAGATATGCTTTTGCTAAAATGCAAAGGCAGATTTGAAACCCAGTTTTGATAAACAAGTATCTTATTTTGAAAATCCCCTATAATGTTAACAGGTATATAACAGGTATAGAGAATTTTATGTTGTTTCTTATGTTTGTTTTTAGMTATAGGCTCTTAAGTCACAAAAAAATGTTCACAGCTATTTTAAAGAAACCCACAGTAATGGTCTTAGTTCTATTAATGATTCAACTGTCTTCAATGACACAAGTAATTTAAGGACCACCAACAATTTCAGATCTTTTTCACGGTTTTTGTTTGCTTGTTCTTTTTTKCATGTTTGTTTGTTTTTAAAATTGGTTGGCCTGAAACTGATTAAGTAACTGAAAATGACTTTGAACTCCTCATCCTACTATCTCACTGTCCCAGTGGTGGAATTGCAACAATGGGTCACCACATCTGGTTTTTGTTGTTATTTGTTTGCTTTTGTTTCTATACATTGTGTATGCTGACCTATGTCCCTAGTCCTTCACATCTCTTTTATTACATCTTGTGAAATGTTGCCAGTTCTGGGCATATGATATTTGCCACCCCCATTTGGATTGTAGAATTCTGGAAGAAAACATGGGTGTGTAATTGCCATCTTTTGCAGAAAAATACTTTTCAACTATGGCATCTTCATGGTATAATTTCCAACACGGTCCTGGATATTGTTTCTTTTTGCTATATATTGATGGCATTGTGTTTAAGAGAGAAGTCTAATGCTGCAAACATTTATTACACCATATGTACACCAACTCACGGAAAAATGACTAACTCCTCTATTTACTTGCAGCAGCGAATCACCATTGAGCCAGGCACATCTTATAGGCTTCAAGGGCTGAAACCAAACAGCCTGTACTACTTCCGTCTTTCTGCACGCTCTCCTCAAGGCCTGGGTGCTTCTACAGCTGAAATATCAGCTAGAACCATGCAATCAAGTAGGTGTCTCTCTCTGCTACCTTGTTGCCCATTTCTCTCTAGGAAATGTTTCTGACAATTTGGTTACAGTTTCTTTTGTTTTGAACTAATGAACAAACCTGTTAGTGTGCTGACTCTTCAGCAACTATCTATCAGTGTGGCAAAAACAAACACAAAAACAAAAAACAAAACAAACAAACAAAAATGTATCCTTCTCTGGATACAGGACACAGATAGGACCTGTGTCATTTTCAAATTTGACTCAAATAACAGACCTTCCATTCTACTTCTTAAATACATAATTTCAGAGAAGCTAATTGTCTTTCATAACTAGGAAATGGGAGCAATAGTTAGATCTGTCCTCATTCAGGAAATGATGTGGCTACATGGCAAAATTCAGGTTGAAAACACTGCAGAAAAATGAGGCCAGAGCACATCAGAGTGTGGAGAGGCAAAATGCAAAATGATTTCCTTTTAAAAACAAGTGGTTAACATGTATTTGTTCCTACTCGGRAGAAAGGCTCAGCGCATATGACTGGTTTTTTACTCCAGGAACGTCCATGTAGCCATTGGGAATATTAACAGAAAATCTCAGTTTAGATAAGTCTGCGGATAATGGAATAATCAAAGGCACATCTGAGCCCTGAATGCTATTTTGCTTCCTTAACTTCATTCTCTTTTGAGCTTGCTTGCCTCAGCGAAGCCATGTTTGTTATAATGGGGCTTCACTATGCCTAGAACTTATTGTTTTCTATAAATATTATCTAAATGATTGTTTGTGATGGAAAGTGTGATGGTTTATAATACCGCCATTCTGTCTTTAATAAGTATTGACAATTAACCATCCACTCAATTTATCTGGAACGGTTTTACTACTATGTGGGATTTTTGTGTGTAGTATTTTAACTGTATTTCCTGACATCGTGATGTATTGGGGTAATTTGATGGGAAATAATTGCTCAGAAGATGGCTGCCTTATGTTAGAATGGACAGTAAAAGTGTATGTTTTGGCTCTTATGCAAATCTACTTTAGATGAATTACTGCATCCAAAAAAAAAAAAAGAAAGAAACTGAATGTAAACTATATAACTATATAAATAATATAAATCATGATTCTTTGGGGGGGSGTTAACTAGGTATTTTTAATTGCTGTGTTATTAACCTTTTGTAAGAGATAGCTGATTAATACCAGTTTTACCAAAATTTGCTGGTGGGATCTAATTCTTTACTAGCAATGGTGTCACAAGAAGAGTTATAATAAAAAAGCTGAAAGCTGACATAGGGTAAGTACAGTCAGAACCAGCAAGCCTGACCTTGCCCTCGGTAGGTAAATCTCAGCCTGTGCATTCTCATTCCTTAGTGATTCTGCATGCTCATTTTATTTGGGCTACGATCAATGTTGGATTAACACTTTTCATTAAAACTGGTCAGGCTGACTTAGAGTTTTTAGATAGGGTGAGCCCTTCTATGTTTGTTGGGGTTTTCATTTTTTTGTTGTTTTTGTTTTTTCTTTGTTTCATTGACTTCAGTAGGAGGGCATCTATCAGTTACTGTTTTTTGTTCATTAAATACCCTTCCACAAATGAGTGCTGAGGATGGATTTTCTTTATTCTASGATGTGGACAGGAKCGTATAGAATAGATATGGAAATGGTTTTTCTGGAATCTCAGGTTTACAGATATAGAGTTATTTGAGGTTTGGGGTACTAGTCAGYTTAGTGGGCATGGGAGATACCAAGGAATTGGGTTAGAAGAAGAATTTAAATTGCAGGTAGGTGATTTTATTTGAGGCTCTCTTATCACATGGTTTCATTTTCATACATCTCCCCCATTCATTATTTAACAGTTATTTTGACCATTGACTCATATTTTTTGTTTAGTCATGTTACTAAGCCAAGGTTCATAAATTTATGTTTAAAATTTTAAGTTTCAAAGTATTATTTTAGTTTTTTCTGCCCTTATTGTTCGTTTATTTATTTTTGCCTTTTCTTTTGTTTTATCATTTTTTTYCCAACCACTCCTGTCCTTTCACTCAAATCCTCCTTTAACTCACTATCAAAATAAGAGCCATCAGCTCCTCCTCAAGATATTAGTTGCACCAGCCCAAGTTCCACTAGTATTTTGGTAAGTTGGCAACCTCCACCAGTGGAAAAACAGAATGGCATTATCACTGAATACTCCCTCAAGTATGCTGCAGTGGATGGGGAAGACTACAAGCCTCATGAGATTTTGGGAATCCCTTCGGATACTACCAAATACCTTTTGGAACAGCTGGAAAAATGGACTGAATACCGGATCACTGTGACTGCCCACACAGATGTCGGCCCTGGCCCTGAGAGCTTGTCCGTGTTGATTCGAACCGATGAAGATGGTATGTTGCCTCCGCTCCGTCAGTTCGCTCCTTCTGACACAGTCTGGGTCTGCTTCTGATAGGCTAACGGTTATCCTTTTTACATTTTTTCTGCTCATCATTTTTGATCCAACATTTTTATTACATAACTTTTTGCCAAAGACCTATCTTTCCTACATCCTGGGCTTTTTTTCTTGTTCAATTTCAATGCAACAATTTTCTACCTTTGAAAGGGACGCTCTGCTCTTGTGGTCCTAGGATCCAGATTTTTCTCTGTACCTCCAAATAATGTCTCCTATGTTTTTCTTGGCATTTTTATTAAATTCTCTTTCATTGTGGAATTAACTTTGAAAACTGCCACCTTCTCACTGTCTTTTGTCTTGTGATTTTTGGCACCTGTTGTATGGAACGGCTTCTTGATATGAGAAAAAAAGAGAGAGAAGAATCCATATAGTCAAGAATGTTTTTATTCTGCTATTAAAACAAAAACTTTAAAAAAACACACAACTGTCAACAATCTGTTTTTGTTATTATTTCAGTGCAATACTTCTTTGTGCTTTAATGCTTTGGACCTCAAAGCATCTTCCTTGGCTTTTGTACATTTTTTTTTACATGTTTTTCTATTTCTCTGATACTCTTTTTTTTCTTCCATTTTGGTTTTTGCATCGGTCATGTTTTTTGATCTTTTCTTAAAATGTAGAGCAGATTGGTTTGAGCATTTTCCTTAGTCGAAGATGTGTGTGTTCTTCAATGAAGCATAGTGGGTCTACCCATTTTTAAGTAAAGAAAGCACTCTCGCTGCACTGGTGGCGAGTGCCTATAATTGTCTTTTACCCATGATGTTGTTGCAGTTCCAAGTGGTCCTCCTCGCAAAGTCGAGGTGGAGGCTGTCAATGCCACGGCTGTTAAAGTCTCGTGGCGCTCACCTGTGCCCAATAAGCAGCATGGCCAGATAAGAGGATATCAGGTGCACTACGTGAAAATGGAGAATGGCGAGCCCAAGGGCCAGCCCATGCTGAAGGATGTCATGTTGGCGGATGCACAGGTGAGCCTGTCCTATTGGCTAGCGTTGCTTCCCGTCTGTGCCAGAATACACTCTTCTGTGCTTTAAAAACAATTCTACACAAAATTCTAGAATTTAAAACCCATGGCTATATATTTACCTTTAAGTTAAGAGTAACATCATCTGAAATAAATGGAAATAAACTGAATTAACTGAATTAATTAATAATTAATTAAACTGAATTAAACTGAAATAAATTGCTTTTAAGTTTAATTAAAAGTTACTTTTTAAAAAAACTAGATATCATGTTCTTTATGTCTGGATCTAAATTGACATTCCCCATTTCAAGGAATAATGATGAGCCTAACTAAATCAAAATAAAGTATTCCAAGCTACACTTGGGTCGATAGAATCTACCTTCTGCTGTGTTTAAATTACTTGAACAAAGGTTGATCTAATTTCTTAATGTCTGAGGTTTTTTACTAGAGAACAGACATTTTTATTCAGAGGAAGGACCTCAGTATTTTATTTCATTTTGCCTTTCATCAGGTCATAAATGTTATGGGAATAATTGTTTTCTGTCCCAGAAGGTGAAGATAATGACTTTGATGATAAAAAATTAAATTAAGKTTTCCAAGAGAATAAATATGATCTCCTGTCCTGAACCAACTTAAGAAAATTACTAGCGAGCTGGGAAAATGCCTAGTCAGTGAAGTGTTTGCAGAGAGAACCTGAGTTTAATCTCCAGAATCTACCCATGAAAAAGCCAAGTGTGGTATATACAGTTGCAATCCTAGAGTTGGAAAGTGGAAATGGGTTAATGTTCAGACCTGCCAGTCTACCTACTGGACAAGGTCAAGGTTAATCAGAAACCTATCTCTAAATAAGGTCCACAGAGCCTAATCACAATACCACAATCACACAGGTGTGATACATCCTCATTTATACATGTACTCACACAGTCCTGTACACACAGTTGCATAGACAGCCTACACCAACAAAGGAGTTATTAATAATGAGTAGTTGTGTGTTTGAGGCGTCCTTGACCTTGTGGAAGTAGTTTACAACCATGGCGACTCTGACTGGTTTTTGTAGTCTGTTATTTAAAGCAAAGCATATGACATTTTCATTTTCCCTGTAGGTTATAGGTACTTAAAAGTAATTCCTCTAAATGAATATATAATTAATCTACTTGTACCTTAAGTGTTTTCCTGGAAGGAAGAGGAAAACTCCAGTTTCTAACTGCACTGTTAGAAATGTCACATAACCCAGGCCCTAGCCTGCCGTTGCTCTTTGGATAGTGATGGGATACTGTGGTTACAGGAAATGTAGATACTTGATACTTTGCTTAAGTATATGGTGGCTGATCAGGAAAAAGGATCAAGTTTCTGAAAATTTAACATTTGAAATGAAAAGGTCTTTTATGTGAGCATGAAAAGATCAGAAACTGAATGAAAACTTCTACATAACGTTGCCCAGCTTTATCTTCTTTTCATCTCTGAAAATATGAAGCAATATGTACCCCTACAGTGCTAATGAAAGCATTTACCCTAAAAAGTCTTTATGCTGTCAACTCACAAAAGTGTTTATGTTTGCTTCTATTTTGAATCATGCTAACTAAAAACCTAAAGGGATCTAAATTTGTGGCACATTCCTAGGGCTCAAACCTCTGACTAGTTTGCAGTGATTTCTGCAAACATAGCTGATATAATGTATCATATGCCTTTGACACAAGAAAGAGCTTCTGACAACTCTTTTCATTACAAATATGGATTTTATTCTAGTCTTGTTAAAATATGTAGGTTCTCTTTCAGTTAATATTTTGAGAGAAATATTGATTTTTTTCTTTAAAGATTAAGAAACTAAATTAATGTTTAGTCAGCTAATAATTAATATATTTACTACATATATACAAAACAAAGGGAAACACAAGTCTTAACAGTGAATGTAATGACTATGTATTCTCATCAGAATAAAAGCAATGGTACTGTCTAAAAGGAGAATGTTAGGAATTGTTTTATAGTTTGCAGATATTTGGCATATCTGTGAAAATCTAGCCTCAAACATCACTTAAAAATTATATGTAGATGGCCGGGCGGTGGTGGCGCACGCCTGTAATCCCAGCACTTGGGAGGCAGAAGCAGGAGGATTTCTGAGTTCGAGGTTAGCCTGGTCTACAGAGTGAGTTCCAGGACAGCCAGGGCTAAACAGAGAAACCCTGTCTCGAAAAACCAAAAAAAAAAAAAATATATGTAGATATCAATTTTATTTCAATTTTTATGCATATTTAGTTCTTTTACTGTTTAGTAACTTCTACCATTTGGGTAGTTCTAACAATTTCTGTCCTCAGAAACTTTAGATTCTGACTATTACCTAAAACTCTAATGAGCTTTGGAATGTGGGTTAAATTTATCAATTTTCTCAATAGTAATTGTTAATATTTAACTCAATGATACTAATTATATTGCAATTGGCATGTGTTATATTTTATCTAAAATAAAATATACTTTTAAAAAAGAAAAAATATTTAGGATGAAGAAAAAAGGCAGATTTAGGCCTTCCTTTAACCTCTTCTATGCATAGATTTGCTTGCAAGCACAGATTTTAATAAATATCATATAATACTTATGTATATCTAAATATGTATGTATATACACACATTTTTAAACCTAATTGTTTTAGTTCATAGAACTACTGAGTAAATTCCCAGTAGGTCTTTGAGTCTCGTTTTGGCAGGACAAGTCATCAATGGAGACAACTCTGCCTTAGACTCATACCCACTGGTGTTTTGGGTGTCTTACAGTTTCCCAAACCCTTCATTCAAACTTCCAGAAAATGCCATGGTCAGTGGAATAAAATGGAGACATAGTAAGAAAATTTTGTAGATACAGAGTGAAAATAGGCCATTAAAGGTTTACAATGACAATTATAAACTCCAAAATGGAGATTTTAAGACTAAATCAATTTCAAACACTGGAGGAACATCAAAAGTCTACTTGCTTGTTTATATTTTTTTATTTATATTGTACTGCTCTTAGAGTAGGCTATTTCTATAATGTAATGATTTTCAGCTACTTTACATTATAAAACTGTATCTCTGCCTTTATTGTTATATAGCTAATAAATTTATGTTTTTCTCTCTTCTACTTTGATATCTGTCTATTAATTGTTGTTTTCCCTAATTTTTCTCCTCTACATTTCATTTGTGTTTCTTGACTCTTCAATGAAATTTAAGTACCTCTCACAAGTTTTCACTGAAACCTATGATTTCAGTATTTTAAAAAGGTAGTAAATTAAATAGTAAAATTACTTGTTTAATTATTTAAAATACTTAAATTAATTATATAGCCCATGAAAGAAGTAAAAATTGCTGACATGCATAGTGTGAGGTCAGCAACATTACATTTTTTTCTGTGCCTTCTTGCTTTTTCAGTAAGTCATATAGTTATCTGATAGAGTGCTAGATTGAGCAGTAACAATAGCACAGATTTCCCTTAACCCCCTTAGAGGTGAGAATGTCTACATCATAATGCATCTATTCTTTGGAATGTTATTGTATATGTTGCTTTAATGACTGTATTTCCCGATTTTAAATTAAGGAGGCTAACATCATTTTTATAAGGGTACAAGTTTCTCTTCATTTCTTTTTATTTTGTCCCCTTCCCCAACTTTCTTAACCTCAATCAGTGGGAATTTGATGATACTACTGAACATGTGAGTAGATTTTTACTGTTTGGCCAAACAATCAGACCTGATATGCTTGCATTTCTTCAATATCAGCCTTTCACTTACTCATGATTTGATATCACATTTGCTTGAATATCACATTTGCATGAACTAATGGACTGTTTTTAATTTATCTTAACAATGTATGCACTTTTCAGTTTGTTTCTGGTTTTGTGAAATGAGCATGGTGCTACTGGTTGCGCAAAAATAGATCATGAGCTTATAGCATTTATTTTGGTTCTGCTACTAACTCTGCCTTGTGACACAGTTAGAGGAAGCATGCTTCAAATGGAGTTGTCCACTATCGGTCATGTCAGGTGTTTGATGTAGGTTACTAATATTTTCTACACCAGGGTTGTATAGTTACTATATCACATAGTATAGATATGACACTAATRAATTCCATCTATACCTGGCTAAATTTTGTGACATATAGAAAAAAATGAATGGCAATAATTAAGACATGTGAAGACGTAAAAAGAGTTTCACAGAGGGAGGGTGTTTTTTAATTTATATGCATAGATTTAGTTACTTGTAAAGGGCCTGTTCTAGGTAAGATATTCATATGATAGGACATCTACCATCTAAGTACTTACAGGAAACAGGATGAAGATTAGAAATATATATATATATATATATATATATATATATATATATATATATATATATATATATATATCAAAAAATGTCCTAAATAAAGGTGTAATGCCATGGAAATCAGTGGCAATGCTCACATTGTTATAATTTCAGAAATTACTGTACAAGATGACAGTATACTTGGGAACTGAGACAATGCCCTGTAGTTCTATAGTTGACAATATTTATGTATATTTGGGTTAAGAAAGATGTGTTACCTGTTTGCAGTGGTGCACATCAGGTGCAGCCATGGAGATGAATGGGACTGACCTCTAGTCATGTGACAATGAACCTACTAACTGGACAAAAATAAAAGCTTCTTATAATAAAACTACTATGGAATGGAGCAAAGAAGTAAACTTTGACAGCTGAGGTGTCAGAATAATGAGTCCTTCACTATTTTGTCTTGAAGAGATATTGAAACATTAAAAAGAAAAATCATATAAAGGTTACAAAGAGCATTTTCCTTTCTTAGACTGAATAGAATTAGCATTAATTAATCTTTTGGTATTCATTATTACACTGTATGCAAAGCATATAGAGATAAACGTGCTGTAAACATTGACCCTGAAAAACTTGTGGTCTCTCAGGACAAATGGTCATAATGCCAATCAAAGTGTTTGAAATGCCAGAGTGCCATGAGACCTAACATATAAATATTTATTGCCAAGGCACAAGGCTTCTTTTGGAGTTCTTGGAAAATATGAATAGTGTATCAGGTATCATAAAATTTAGTACAAAGCAATATTTTATGTGGCTAACGCCCATAGTTAGAAACACACTTATATAATCCAGTGTATATATGTGTTTGAAAGAAATAAAAGTTTTATAAAATCATATTTATGTTAAAATATATAATCAACTCAACATTTTATACTCAAGTCCATTGAATTTCTTGCTTTATTTGAAACTGCTCATGGTTGATTAAATTGATTTCTTGATGCCCAGAATTGAACATTATCTCATTGAAAAAACAGCAATTTAATGGGTAATTTGGAGCATTAAAAAACAAAAAATTATGAAGAAAAAATAAATAGTTATTTTTCTAATTTCTTCATGAAGTGACCAAAATCCAACAAAATTTGAGGCAGCAGAAATGAAAAGGATCAGATTGATCAACATTTAAACCAAAACTTGACAGAAGCTTGCCAATGAAGACCTTAAGAAGGGAGTGGTGGATGTTGAAGAAGTGTTGTCAGTCATAAAACCATGGAAGTGATCAGGGAGAGTCCACTCTGGGGATGGCTTTCCAGGTTTTCCAGTTGAACTTAAGACCATATGTCACAGGGAGACACTGAACAGATTCTACATTACATTGCTAGGAGAGCCAAGTTGGGACTGCACATTAGTTTGAGAAATATTTTCAGTTCCAAAATATATGCAGTTATTTTTCAAGTCTGGAAGGCAAGGAAGTTGATGGCACTGGGACAAGACCTTAGGAAAAACGTCTTTTAGGGGGCAAGAGTGTAAAATGGAACAGGGGGTATTGAAGGCAGAAGGATTTCTGACTTTTGAAGTGGTCACCTGTCCAATACCACCATGCAAATGCAGCCCACTTAAAGATAGAAAACGTAGCTCAAGTCGTAGCATGATTGTGATCGCTGTGTTATGGTCAGCTAATTCTCTAGTAGTGTATAGGACTTGACCAGTTTCAATGTATGTTACTTACTATATTCTATAACAACTGGGTAAAAGAGAAAGACACAGGAGAAAATATTATCCCTAATATTTGGATTGTCACATACTTGATAATAGAACTCCTCTATGTACCGAGGTTGTCTGCTATCTAGCATTAATCTTGCAAGACTTCATCAAGAGGCAGGCATCTACACCATCATCATTTCTGAATATCCAGTTTTTCTACCATAGTGTGTAATACTGCTCACCAGGTCTAAGTGTCCTCTGTGAAAGCATTTCAAGGTCCTAAAGATAAAATATATTTTTCTGAAAATGTCCATCTATATGCCTGAATAAAGTCTTCAAGCACTCAACAGGATGATATTTGAAATGTTTCAATTTCCACAATGATGATATTCTTATTCTTTTGAGAAAGGAGCCTGTCAAAGCTGTCATATTTGGCATCAGCTTCAGCAGTAATGTTCCATGGAAGCTGTAAATTGCTCTGCTAAGAAAATTCCCACTGTATTTCTTGTGGCCCTGTCCACTCACTCCTCACTCACTCGAGTTCACTTTAGCTTGGGAAGATAATGACAGTGAATACTTTCTTAAATGTATTCATAATCAACTTGAAAATATAGCTATGCAAATGAGGGAAGTAGTGGAACTAAATATAAAACAAAAGAAAACAAACAAACAGAACACCAAAACACCAAAACAAGTTGCTAGCCAGAGCTCCAGCTAAAGAATTAAGAAAAATCCAATTTAGAGAAACAATTCAAAGATAGTCTTAAAGCTATAATAGTTCTGGGCCCTTATAATTTTCAGATAGTTTCCCAAATTATCTGAAATAATTAGTTAAGCACACATTTCTGATCTCATAATATCAAGTCTAATTCTTAATTGTATGGCTTGCTCACTAAATATCCAGAATATTCTCTTGATTGTGTGATGACTGTTGTTAACTAGCCAGTCATTATTTTCTGATGTCCTCAAAATATTCTTAGGCCTCAGGGGATATCTAGATTCAACAGGTCAACCATTTATTTACCTAGCAACTTCTTGGGAGCAGAAATACAATGCTGACATCTGCCCTGTCAGCAATCTAGCTACACTGCAGGGCATTACCTTGGGAAAATGCTGCTACAAAATAAACAGCTAGTGTATCAGATGGCTGTGATACACCAGACTCGGGAGAATTTTCCTAATAAAACTTATCTTTCAACAATCTGGGATTCTAAAATTCTAAGTTTATGTTGGGAAATACAAATGTAAATGGGTAAGCACTCCTAGATTACCAAGCTATTACTTTTTTTTTTATAATCAAACATTTAAGAAAGTTTAACTTCGAGAATGTCAAGGAAGTCTGATTCCAGATTTCAATCTTAACTATTCCTTCTGAAAGCTGCTTCTGAGGATGCTCGAATACCCAACTTCACTATTAACATCAAGACCCATCTCCATAGCATGAACTGAAGGCATGGAACTTGAGGGCTTAGCATGGCTTCAGGGCATGTCCAGGCATGCACAGAATGAACATCRGTCACCTTCTTTTTCTCCAGGTTCTTCCTAGCATGCTTTAAATCACTGTTCTTGGCATGTGTCATTTCAGGACATGATCATCTCTGGGCTACAGCCTGAAACTTCATACTCCCTCACCGTCACAGCCTACACCACCAAAGGAGATGGCGCTCGAAGCAAGCCCAGGCTAGTGTCCACCACTGGGGCAGGTAATGCCTTCTGTACATATTTATACCTTCGGCTCTATTTCAGATGGTCAAATAGTATGGATGTAATCCATGATTTTTTTCCATTCTGGTACACTGAGAGAAAAGAGGCTGTGCTCAACTCTAAAGCGTTTTTCTGAGCTGAGAGGGAAAAGGAAGATCAAATTTGATACTATTTCTAAATAATTCAGGTATTTGTGCAAGTTATTTTTGAGCATCTACTATGTGGCCACTGYCATTTACAGTACTAGCTACATAATAACAACAAAAAAAGAGAAGAGTTTCTTCTCATTAAATTTATTTTCTGATCTGGAATGTGCTAAAAGGAAAGGATGTAGGTATGTTGACTCCAGGGGGCCTTTAAAGGATAGCAAGATGACTTGGAGGGAGACTGTTTGTTTTGTATTGTTTCTTTGTTTTATTTGAGGTGGACTCTTCCAAATTATTAGCACTTCCTGCTTTAGCCTATGCTATTGTTCTTGTCAAAGCAGGTTATTAAAACCGAAGGCAGAGGAGCCAGATTCCAGAAGGTGAAAGAAAAAGGCTTCTAAGCAGAGTAGTCTCACAGTGATCCTGCACCATCCCCACAAGGATGCTGACATTGTTTCTTTTCCTGTTGCTGTAATGAAAGACTGACAAATGTAACTATAGAGGGAAAGGGCTGGTTTTGACATAAACTTCAAAATACCCTCTGTCATATCAGAGAGGTCAAGGCTGAGGAATTTAAAACAGTGATCACATTGCATCCCCAGTCAATAAACAGCAATGAATGCTTGTGTTCAGCCTGCCTCCTCCTTTTACTCAGCCCAGGACTCAAGTCCAGGCAGTGGTGCTGGCTGCATTTAGACTGGGTTTTTTTCTCCTAATCAAAATCATCACGCAGAGGTCCGCCTTCCATGTGATTCTAGGTTCTGTCAAATTATTAGTTAACATTGACCATCACAAACCTCTCTAGCGTGGAGTTGCCATGATTGRGTTTATGGCTTACAGCTTTATTTTTTTTTCTCATTTTCCCTCTAAATTTTTCTGTGAGGCTTTAAGCGAAGAAAATTACACAAATGGTAGAAAACAAAAAATAGGATGAAGAATATTAAAAGGCTAAATAATTTCAGATTACTCTTTCTAGAAAGATGGGCAGCTTCTTTGGTGTTTGTTAGACTTGTTTTTGCATGGCCACATTAGAGAAAGCCAGCAGGAAGAACTAGCATCATAAACTGATAAATTAAGCGGTAATTATAGAAGGAGTCTCCTCCAATTCTGTCCCAGTGCAATCTCCCATGGAATGCTTCTGCTGTGGTTTTGATTTACTCCTCCTGAGTTGGCCTCTTGCACAACTTTGTAGGAATCCCTCTGTGTAAAGACAGAAAGCATAGAACAGCTGTGATGTTGAGCACCCTCCTGGGTGGCACCTCACTGCCAAATTTGTCTAAATGTCACAAGATTTGCCTCGCTTGTGTCCTGCCACCTGGACTTGCCTCAAGTGGCAGGAATACAGATGGCAAAACTCCATCAAGATAAAGATGTTGCATTTTTCATTTTTCTGTTTTCTTTCTTCTCTCTTTCTTTGATTCTAAAAAATACCATTGTATCACCCTATTATTCTATACTAGAAAGGAGACATTTAGTGGGGGCGTGGTACCATGACATATGACTGTGATTATAGGAGCACAGTGTGAAAACATAGATAAAAGTCCCAAGTTGAAGCATGGAGTCGCAAGTTGAACAAAATAGTTTGTTCTTCTTATACTGACATACTTTTGTATCGCTAATGCCTTATGTGAATTATCAGATTCTTAACTGGGCAGAAGATGAGACTTAGGGACAGGGACATAAAAGCAGAGTGTATTCACCAGATTTTTAGAATGGTGGGTCTTGTTCATGTTGTCCAATTATGTTGATATTTTCTTCCCCAATTTCTAGTCTTTCTTAACTGAGAGAGGCCTGGATAATGAAATGAAAATGCTCACGGTGCAGATGCCTGAGTCATGCTTGTTGTCCTTAACGAGGCCATCTAATGCTCCTATGTTGCTTACCTTACTTATAATAAAATAGCATCCCTTCACCTTCACCGTGTTGATTTCTCTGCAATGTGTGAGCATATTAATTCAGTTTGAATATAATCAGAAAAGTACCTCTTATGTTTTTGAGTCTGTAATGAATACGTAATGACAGTTAAAAAGGCATGCAGTTATAGCTTCTGTTGATAATTTGGGGATCGCCTTGAAATTTTATGTTAACAGTCAAAACCTTGTCTGTAGATTTGTTTATTGTATATCCTTTCCAGAATCAATAAGCAATCAATACTTCAAATACAAGTAGTCCCCCTATCTTAACAAATCTGTGTAAGGCTTATATCTGACATAAGAAAACTCATATGGTGCTAGATTTTCTGTATTTGATTGATAATGATGAGTATTGCCACTTTGTTAATATTCTCACTTTTCTGTAGAGCTACTATAACTGCCTAAGGCCTTGAGATTTAAGACAAAGTCATTACTTTACAGGCTGGAGAAATCTTGCTCTTTCAGAGGTTTGGGGTTCAGCTCCCAGTTCCCATACCAAGAGGCACACAAGCACCTGTAACTCCAGCCCCACATCATCCTACCCCTTGTCTGGCCACTGTGGGCCCCACCACTCATGTGTACAAACTCTTACACAGAGAACTGCATATAAACGTAATTTAAAATAAAATTAAAATGTACAAATCCATTGCTCTGACAGTTTTTGTGTATTGTTCCGTGGATTTCAGTACTCTGTTGACCACCTGTGTGTAATGGTGATCAAATGACAGTGATTGGAGAATTTGGAAACAATAGGCTAAGGGCAATCAGCTATGCTTACTGCTACTCATTATTATTTGAATGCAGGCTGAGTTTAGAACATTTGAAACTGTGGGCTTCAGCTGACCTCCAGAGATTGATCTTGCAAAGAATTTTGAGCTAACCACATGTATTAATCATTGTGCCATCCTAAAAAAAAATTAGAGAATGAAAAATCTAGCAAGGGAAAAGAATTGAAAGTCCAAGAGGAGGCACTGACATGTCACAAAGGTCCAGAAAGAGGTACTGACATGTCTGAAAGACACAAGAGCAGGCATGGATTGACAAATCACAAAGGTGCGAGACAGGCGTTGACATGTCATGATAGACAGTCATTCTATCATAGCATAGTCAGCTCATTGACTATGCAGCTTGGCCTCTGGGTCTGCTGTTTACTAATATGCCGTTAGCCCTCACATCAGCCCTCCCCTGAGAATGTGAGACTCTTCCAACACCATGAAATCTTTCAAGCATCAGTGCTATACAAAGTAGAACACCCACTCTGATACTGGCCTGACCTTCATATGTGGTCCCCATTGTCATCTTGAACCTTCACCCAGAATCTACATATAGGAACATCTATTCCACCTCTTTATCTTTTTCAGTAGGTACGCATACATTTATCAACACAATTACCCTATGAACTTTCATTTTCCTGCTCTGATCCCTGTATGTCTTGGTATAAGGTTTTGTGCAATGCAAACAAATTGTAAATGTTTCCTATTCATAATGCTTCTTGGTGTCCTAAATGAAGCAGTTCTATTGTTGTTATATAAACTTTTGGAAGATTATTTTTTACCATATCAGAGTGATGCAATCTTTTTTGCTTTCCCTTTTTAATCCTATCATTCTCTCAGTAAAATACAGCAGCCCTTCACAGCCATCATTCCCAACTTCTTTAAATCTGCATTTTGTTTTTCTTATGCATTATGAAGAACTTAGGCTTCCCTATATGCAGTCACTCTGTCAGAGATGGCAATGGGAGTTCTCCATCAGACTTCACCATTCACTTTTTCAGCAAGTACTCCACGTGGTAATTTGTAGTTGTTTGCAATAACTGCCTCAGAGGTCTTATGCTTAGTTGCATTTCTACCACCTTTAAAACAAGTAACTATTTTGGGCAAACATGAAACGCTTGAGAACAATGGTAGAAAAGGGACGGTGAGAAGTGATGCTAGAGCTTGTAGTATATTATTCCATCCCATGGTCTCTAGCCAAGAACTTTAAACCCTAGAATAATGTGGACTGCAACAGCAGTGAAAAGGTGTCTATGCGTTTTTGCCCAAGCTTTGACTCCTACTGAAGAACAATTGTATGATTTCACAAAGTCAGCATTTTTCTGGTCTACTGTATATTTGTTAATTTGAGTCCTAACAGTATTTCTAAAAAATTATTAGTTAGATACTAATATAATTACTTATGGCTAGCAAGTTTATATGTGCTTTCATCAAAAAAAAATGTCAAAGTGTTTTTACTTTTGCTGTCTTTTCCCATTTCTTATTGATACAAGAGGTATAGAATATACTTGGTTATGAAGTTTCTTGAAATCAGAATTTTAGAAAAGGTTAATAAATATATTTAAGAGAATGGATTCTTCCTGGAGCATGTAAGATTAAGAATTATATCCCCACATCATAGTCTGAAGTACATATTGTTTATTAAGAGATGTATTCTCCATATGAGGCACCATTTACAATATGAGCTTTTTCTCAGCAGAGACTTACATTTTAATGAAAAAATGTACAAATGGATGCATAGTTGTGGGTGTAGACTGTGATTCTCTACAGCTCACAGCTGTAAAATCTACAGCTTTCTTATTTGCTGTGTACCTAACCTTGGAGAGTTTTCTAGCCTCTTTTTCATTACAGAAATTACAGATAATAATAACCACCTAGCACGTATAGTGAGGAGGGAGTATTTAAATCTAATGATGTACAATATTCCTACTTTATTAGCACATTGTGCATAACTAATCATTGTAGTTATTTCTTTCATTAGCTATATCTACTTTGTTATCATTACTTGGAATCATTTTTCTATGGCAAGAATAAGCATTGACTTACAAAGGTTTTATTCATTACTAAATTCTGTGTCAGCCTACTTTCCTAAAGAAAGGAAAAGACAATTATTTGACAATGGTATATACAATAAGCATTGCTTTCCTTATAAACAAGAAAAGGAGAATACTAGTAGAGTATCTTCCCCAATTGGCATTAGCTGACATATGATCCTAAATGGAAGCCATTCTTTTTATTTCTTTTTTTATTAGACATTTTCTTTATTTACATTTCATATGTTATCCCCTTTCCTGGTTTCCCCTCCAAGAACACTCTATCCCATCCATCTGCCCCTTCCCCTGTTCGCCAACCCACCCACTCCCGCTTCCCTGTCCTGGCATTCCCCTACACTGGGGCATGGAGCCTTCTCAGGACCAAGGTCCTCTCCTCCCTTTGATGTCCAACAAGGCCATCCGCTGCTATATATGCAGTTGGAGCAATGAGTCCCTCATTCTTACCACTCCATTCTGTGTGCTCTAGTTCCAGGGAAACCCAGGCTTGTGATTAACCACACCCAAATGAATACTGCTCTCATTCAATGGCACCCCCCTGTGGACACATTTGGACCCCTTCAGGGCTACCGCCTAAAGTTTGGCCGGAAAGACATGGAGCCACTCACTACTCTGGAGTTCTCTGAGAAAGAAGATCACTTCACAGCCACAGACATCCACAAGGGTGCATCATATGTCTTCAGACTCTCGGCCAGAAACAAAGTGGGCTTTGGGGAAGAAATGGTGAAAGAAATTTCTGTTCCAGAAGAAATACCAACTGGATTCCCTCAAAACCTCCACTCAGAAGGCACCACGTCAACCTCTGTTCAGTTATCATGGCAACCACCTGTCCTAGCAGAGAGAAATGGCGTGATCACCAAGTATACCCTCCTGTACAGGGATATCAACGTTCCCCTCCTTCCAATGGAGCACCTTATCGTTCCAGCTGACACTTCTATGACACTCACTGGCTTAAAATCAGATACTACATATGATGTAAAAGTACGTGCTCACACGAGCAAAGGGCCCGGGCCATATAGTCCCAGTGTCCAGTTCAGGACACTGCCTGTGGATCAAGGTAGGATTTGTCTGCTTATGGCCTTCCTCCTTTAAAGGAATATCGATCTTTGGAAATCAATATTTTGAAGCTGTAAATAACTGATCGGCCCATTCATATTAATAGGTTCAGCACTACAAGCAGGTAATGTATGTATGACTTAATTCACTTTGAAAACCATAGAATTCAGTTATAGAATGCTACTACAAGGCTGGCTGGCAGTACTCTGTGTCCTCAGGTAAGATAAACAGGGGATAGTTGACTGAGTTGGAGAGAAAGGAGAGTTCTTTATGAGAATGGGTATTAAAATGGTTTCTCTAAACAGGTAGGCAAATCACATTTTTGACTCTGTTCTATGTAGGCAGCATCTACACTAAGTCCTATGAGCCACGCTGGAAAAGAACAAGTTATGTGCTTTGAGAATAGTTTAAATACATAGTTTTTCCTTTTCCAGCAGTGTTTGCAAAAAATTTTCATGTCAAAGCAGTTATGAAGACTTCAGTGCTGCTGTCTTGGGAGATTCCAGAGAACTATAATTCTGCTATGCCTTTCAAAGTAAGTATTCTTTGCACAAGTATAATGGACAGCTTATAGTGGCACATTATTTATAACACATACAGAAAGCATTGACTTGGACAGGTGAGCTATGGTTGTAGTTCCATGGTAAAGCATTTGCCTAGCATGTGTGAGGCCCTAGGTTAGCTCTCCAGTACAATGAAGCAAAGTTGACTTGGGTTCATAGGTTCTAGTGTTATTTGTGACTTTCTTGAACTAGTTGCATGTGGAGCTTATCACTGTGACCTTTTTCATTCTAGAGAGTATGTAGACCCCCCCAGAGTCACACTGGCATAACTGACATAGTTGCTAGTAAATTAAACTTGAACATTTTACAGCAAACTAATACTTTCCATTCCCATTAAAAAGGGGGTGGGGTGGGTCTGTATGATTTCAACTAATTTTCAATGCAGTGTTTTGTATGATTTTAAGATTGTATTTATTGGTCTGAATTCCAAGTACTTTAAAAATAAAACTGACTTGCTCCTGAGGTCTTTCAAAATAGCAACAAATAGTTATTATTTATGAAATGAATTGAAAAAATATTCTTTGTAAATGAAAATACATTTGGAACAGGATTTAAAACCTCCTGGTAAATTATGGATATAATACATTGAAAGCGTAGGACACTTTCCGTTATGATCATATGTAACTAATGCATTAAATCTTGAAAAGTTACTGTATTATTTCTTTGTTATGCAATTTTGAGAGACTTGGGAACGTTTTACCCTTACAGAGTAAGAACTATCAAGAGAATTGATGCCAACACCAGAATTACAAATACGTATGGGATTTGGAACTGCCCAGAAATAGAATTGAGCTGACAAAGCAAGTAAATAACAGTTGGTTGAGAGACTGATAACCAACCTGTGACTGATTGTATCTCTGTAGATTCTTTATGATGATGGGAAAATGGTGGAAGAAGTGGATGGCCGAGCTACCCAGAAGCTGATTGTTAATCTGAAGCCTGAGAAATCCTATTCCTTTGTGTTAACCAATCGCGGGAACAGTGCTGGTGGATTGCAGCATAGGGTGACAGCAAAGACTGCCCCAGACGTGCTCCGCACCAAGCCTGCCTTCATCGGAAAGACAAACTTGGATGGCATGATTACTGTGCAACTGCCTGATGTTCCTGCAAATGAAAACATAAAGTAAGTTAATTCAAGGAAAGAAAGGCAAGTAAATATAGAGCCTGTATTTCAGTGTTATTGTGGTTATAAAAGAATGGATTGCTGACTATAACATGGAAGATTCTCCTGTGGAGGCTCGTACTTTTACTGTCCTGGATTTATCACTTTCTGTTCATATTCATGCTAACACAGTCTCATCATTGTAACATTGTGGGTGTTTTTTTTTTTTTTTTCTGTTCCAGCCATATTATTTTGAAAGAGAGACAACAAGTTGCTAAAATCCAATTTATTGTGCCATATGAAATAACATTGATAATTTACATTTAGCAAATAATAATAACTATAACTGAAGAAAGTCTTAAAATTTGCAAGAAGACTAAAAGAAGCTACAAGAACTTGAGTATTTGAAAATAATGTATGATAGTGAGATTTTTGTTTGGATGCTAAAATATACGAAGGATTCAAGTACAAAATAACATCAAAGGAAAAATAAAACATTAGAAAATATACCACGCAGCACAGTGTGAAAGCCAGTGGATCAGAAATACAAAATTAACCCAGTCAGTTGAGAAGTTTGTCTAAAGATGTATACTCAGCTGGCTTCATAACTATTAGAAAACCAGACTATATCATTGAAGTCTATGAAGAACAAGTGTTGGAGTAGACCTTAGTCATGAAAGGAAGTTGGCTTCTTTCTTCAGTGAGCCTGGCACAGAGTAGAAGATATGCAAAGATTAATGTTACAGATATCCTCACGACTGACCAGGCTAACATCGATTTGAAGTCAAATAGGAAGCTTAAAATCTATAAGAGCCAGAAAGTTATATGTCGAGGGGCAGTGCACACTTTAGTTAGGGCAGCAAGTAGTCCTGTCAGGCTGGACCCAGAACACTTGGGTGTGTTGCAGAAGGGGTGAGGGTTGGGGAGGTAAAAGGGTAAAGAAAAGACATGTTGTGCTCAGCAGGTTGAACTATATTCTATATACAGCAAACTGTATTCAATATTCACCAAAGCTCTGGATACAAAACCCAGTATGATGTCAAACATATGATACCTCACTTTTATCTTTCCATTTTAGGAGCCATTTACTGAATATCTTGTGACATGTTAGCTAGAACCATTACCTGTTTGGGATGAAAAGTGCATTTTTATTTTGATTATATTGCATGATAAAGTCAAGATGAATTTTTTGGTACATATTTGAAGTTGTACGGAAAGGGATGTGTACATAGTTTATGTACTGCTACAATAATCAGGGCCGCTGATGTGGTAGAGAAAATTTTTGAGAACTCATCACATAGTCAGTAGGCGTTGGACAAATTACACAAGTACAAAGTAGGGCAAACAGTAGTCCACACAGGAGCCAGAAAGAAGTGGGAGAGACACTTGAGCAGAAGTGGAGTAGGGGTCAGTATGTGCTTTAAAGAGGTCAGAGGAAGGAACAGTATCACACTTGGCTCAGAGGTGTGAGCTTAGAGAACATAACAGACGGTTACTATTGATCAAAATGGTAAAATATCAAGAGGAAATCTGAGGCAAATTGGACAAGATTACTCTTCACCAAAGATGAGCCACACCAAAAAGTAAATCGTTGTTTAACTCGGCAGTGAATATGTATTCCAAATGAAGTCTTTGTATGAACTATCGAGTTAGAAGTGTGGGTTCAGAAAAGTGAAGTGGGACTAAAGTCACACATCCGGGAGCCACCAGAGTAGCACTGGTTTTTATAGGGAATTGCAGAACAGTGAGGCAATGAGATGAAAATATGAATCAAAAGATAAAACATAGTGATTGCAATAAGAGAGTTCACTGATGACCAAGAACAGTTTCATATATAGAGAACACCTGGGTGAGGGCACAGTGGCGAAGGCACTATTTGGGATGGGACAGGTAAACAGTAAGTGAAGAACTCCAAGTTCCAGCCAGGTCTGGTGACACTTCTGTAATCCTAGCAGTGGAGGGCTGAGGCAGGGAGATTGGAAATTTGCAGACAGCCTGGGTTAATAGCAAGTCCCTGTCTCAATCACACAAAACAAGAGAATCCCCAACTTTGGACAAGATAGCAATCTTACCCCAAACTGAAAGAAATAATGAAAAAAAAGTATTAAAAGTAAAAATAAAAAAAGAAGAAATTTTAGTGAAGTATAATTTGTGAAACTCACTCAGGATTAAGTAGTAACTTTGACCCACTTTACACTCAGCCAAATCAATCTTTCCTGCACAGACCTTCACTTGACGTTTATTTGATAAAAACGATGGCAGGTTTTGCCACAAGTAATAGAATTTCCAAAATGCACTCAGATAAGGTCTTCATTTTGTCTAATCTTCTTTTTTAGTTTCTGAAAATTAAAAGTGAAAATATAATGCCAGCAAACTTTTTATCACAGTAAAATTTAATATGAGTGCAAGATTATATTTATGTGTTGACTTTTTAATTCATTCTGAGTTTCTATTATTATTAACAGATAWACATGGTTTTGAAACTACTTTATTTAAATCTATTTACTGTGGTAGGAGCTGAACTATATATACCTTTAGTCTACCATTTGGCAGGAAGAGGCAGGATGATCTCAGTGACTGAGGCCAACCTGATCTACATAGTAAGCCAACCAGGACCACATRGTAAGACCYTGTCTCACAAAACAAAACAAAACAAAACAAAACAAAACAAAACAAAACAAAACAAAACAAAACAAAAAAGTGGTACATATTTAACATACAGAGTTTAATCATTTTTTGTTATAATTCTCATCCATCAAACWCTGAAGGCCCTAGACCTGGCAGACACACTTTGAACAACTGTGGAGTGGCAGAAGTTCATTCAGTTAAAAGTTCAGAGTATATTACTATTCTTAAACAACACTTACTTGACATACTTGGGAGACTTGAATAATGATGTCTGTCACAATGCTCTGTGATTGGCTGGGCTCCTAACCCAGGTTTAATAACTTATAGAGGCATCGTAGAAGAGGTGGCATCTATCCACAGGCTTCACAAATCACAAATTTTGCAAGGCAGTAGTGGCCCATGCCTCTAATCCTAGCACTCAGGAGGCAGAGGCAGGCAAATGTTTACATTTAAGGCCAGCTTGGGCTATAGAGCTAGTTCCGGGAAAGCCAGGGCTATAGAGAGAAACTTTATCTCATAAAAACTAACAAACAAACAGCAGCAGCAACAACAATTTACAAAGAAAAAAAACACAMATTCAGGCTACTATTTGGGAGGGGAACGGAGGGCTCATAGTAAGGACCAGAACACAGCAGGTACATGGTCTCCTAGACGACATCCTACCGTTTCTGTTAGAATCTAGCAAATCCATATAATGTACACAGTGTATTTCTGGYATTGTGTCAAGATAAAGTCCTATCTTATCGTAAGATACAGAAAACAGCTCACATGGATCCGATGAAACAGGAAGCTCTGGAAACAGAACATGTCAACTCCAAGCAGATGTCTAGAAAAGAGTGCTGAAGGAGGTTGTTGAGAGAGATTTGGGAAGCTTAAAAGTTGTAGATGACTACAAACGAGCAGAAAATGGGGACGATAAATTCARTTCATTCAACAAAACTTGTGTGCTTCCTTAACAAAACCGGAAAGGTGAATGTCGCGAGGCCTGGGGAGTGACACTGAAGCTGGCTGTGCTTTCATGACTTTTCTTGCTTGATATAGAAAATGAACTGGCTTCTTAGCGAAGCCCTTAGTCAAAATTGGCGTTATTACTTATTGGTGGCAAATTTCACATTTCAACTTCTGAATGAGTTCAGATGTTCCAGAATGCTTTCTGTGCTTTAGGAGTTTGTTTGTTGGTTTGTTTGTTTGTTTGTTTTTGTTTTTGTTTTTGTTTTTTTAGCTTGTTCAGTGTTACTTTTGACTTAAGTGCTTTGGACACGTCTACTTGCATTTAGAGCCAGGAAAAAGCATTAAAACTTGGGTAACRGGAGGAGACRTAACTAATGATGTGCAGAAAGAAAACAAACAGCTGTGGAAAAACTGKTTTCTAGAAATGAAATAAAGATTCTCAGAAATACATTTCTTCCTTCTGAAAAAAATAACAAAAACAGAAAAAAATTAAACTACAAATGTGCTGGAGCAGGAAGAATATCAGACCTATAGGGAATGAAAAGATCTGATTAAAATGCATAATAAACTTATAGTGATATTTATGTTAATAAATTATTTTCTAGGGCTCCTTAAAGGATTAATAGTTGAAACAAGCCCATTCTGTATGGCATCTCTGTTTTTGTACATGAGATGAGCAGTAATTTCAAGAAAGTCCCATATCATGCTGTACCATTTACAACATTTGGCAAATTTTGAAGTTGAAAATACTGTAGTGTTTTGTCCAGTATTCTATGAATGAAATGCATTAAGCAAATAGAACTCTACCTAACCCGTGGATGCTAACTTAACTATAAACTATCTGGAACAGTGCTGAATGACATTGTCTCCTGTCTACCAAAACAGTTTGATGACCGAAGGCTATTTGCTTACTMATAAAAGCCAGGCTTTTCTCAATTCCATCCATGTTAATTTTAAGTTCTTAACGCCTAGCCTGTCTTTACCATGTGCTAATTAAATGGTATTTTTATCTACTTAAAATATTCCTTTTGTTTATGTGTATGTGATAGAGCATGCTGTGTCTGCATAAGCCAGAAGAATGTGCCGGTTACCCTAGAATTARAATTACAGGTGAGCCACTGTTTAGGTGGGAACTAAACTCAGGTTCTCTGGAAGAGCCTGAAGTACTCTTAACTAGAGCCATTTATCCAACAATAAATTCGTATTCATTTATTGAAGACACAGCTTCTCATCTATTTTTTTTTCTTGTACTTGGTTCTTATATTGTCTTGTGSAGACAAGCAAATGGCTGAATTATTTTGTAAACAACCCCAAGAATGTATCTGACTCTGTTTTCATGGATTCTGTGACGCTTCAGTATTAGTTTGTAATAGTTGTGAAGACAGACAGAATACCAATTAGAAAATGCTATAATGCCACCATTATTCCAACATGAGGCACATTCATGACAAAGGGCTCTCCTGTGATTTTTGTAGAGCAGCATTTTGCTCTGATTGATTAAAACTGAAATCATACCCCRGATTGTGTTTATAGGTAAAGCTACTGCCAGGTGCCAAGTATAAAATTAGATTCATAATGGCTTAACATTTCAGAACAGAAACAAAAAGGTATATTTCCTATTGTCACAGCACACATCTGGTATATATGCATACAGGCAAAATACACACACACACACACACACACACACACACATATATACACACACGTTTCATATATATATGTATGTATATGTGTGTGTACACATATGTAAAATAAATAAGTAAGAACTAGGAATTAAACAATGTTCCTTAGGCAGATAGTAGAACAAAGAGAGTTCCAGTACTCACATCAGGCCCCAAGACTGGAATGCTGGGAATGCCATAATCACTTTGTTGTGTAGGTTGCCAGAGTTACATGAAAGACAAGGGAAGCCTTCCTATTTAGCACCTCACTGTTTATCAGTAAAGTTTAAAAGCTAAGGATAAATAACTTCCCATACTACACACAGCTAACAAGATTCAACATCTTAATTTGAAGATAGAAATTGGAAAGATCATTCAACCTACTGTTGGTTTTCTATGATAAAGTAATTTGATTTAAGCAATACACAGAAAACATAACAGGAAAAATTATGTGAAGACTGACATTTATCCTTGAACTTTGAAAAAGATTTTGACCTCCAGTTAAATAACAAGTTTCCAAATGCCAAGACCGATTACAAATGCTAAAAGACTGGCTGCATTTGAAGTAGTACTATGTAACAAAGACCAGAGCTTTCCTTCTCACATAATTATATGGAGCTTGGACCCTTGATAATAGTGTATTAAATGAAATTACTAAAACTTTGCTTAATATAATTTAAACTCTGAAAGTTGTATTTAACTGATCTAGTTAAATCTAATATACTGAAAAACCATATCATAATTTATAAGTAGTCATAGGCTTCCCAGATACATTAATTAAGAAGATTTTTAAGCTATTCTATTAACATAATAGTAGAAGTCTTTGTTGACAAAGGTATATTGAGCCTGAAGCCCAGGCTTCAGGCAAACAAACAAAGTGCAATATAGAACTTAATTTTGTCAAAAATATTTTTGACAAATAATTATTCTCAATTGGTATGAGTTTGTCAATATAAATTTATAGGGCATATATCACTTCCCCGTTTTCCCCCTCCCTTTATCTGAGTCCTCCTGTCTTTTATAAGGTATCATGTGAGATTAGAACCAAGATGTCTAGTAAGCTGATAAAGAAAAATATAATAAGTATTATGTTCCCTATATAAATTCTATGTGTCCGTGTCATTRTTTTTCTAATGGAAGGAGGAAGAGCTTGAGGAAAATGGAAATTGTAAACTCTGAAAGGGAACAGCAAACATTTTAACTACTTAGTTTAGAAGAGACACAAATCCTCACGAGCCATTTCCACTGTTCAGAAGAAGAGTAGTTCAGTGATAAACTAGCAGTGTTGAATGAATTTTGAAGAGATCACATGTACAGCTACCTTAATAATATTTTTTAAATATCAAAACAGTGTTTAAAGAGTATAAAAACACTATAGATGCAAAATGGTCAATTTATGAAACAATCCTACCAGACCAGAAAAAGGTTCTCTTATGAAGTAATAATTAATATTTAAGGAAAGAGGATTAACTTGAGTTTCTAAGCAGTTGGGACAGAATGGTCAAGATGTGGTAACCAAATGTCCCACGATCAATTCAAAACACTGAAAGCCAATTGAGGTATTACACAGTGTGGGAAAAGGGATTCAAGCAAGACCCTGACAGGCCTTGCAATATCTTGGTCTTTATCCTAAGAGAAATAAGGCTCCATTGAAATATCATCAGGGGTTGAAATGGCACAATCAATTTTGTATTGTAAAATGAAAATTTCAGAGACTAGACTAGAAAAAGATAGTTGATGGAGAAGAAAAGTTATGGGACTATTGTCCAGACATGACAACAAAATGGAATGAGGCCAGATGGGTGGCAGTAGAGTGGCAGAGAAGTGAATCCTCCAGAGATGGGGTTCAGAAGTTAAGAGCACTTGGAAATGAACCAGGAAAGGGAAAAGAAGAAAGTGAAAACAGACTTTCAATATAATGGCCACATCTCCTGCTGGGGTTGCAATGRCTATGGTGCAACCCGAGAGCAGGAAAGATTTGCAATTTATTTCATTGTCACCTCAGCAATATCTAAGTACTTTGGCAYGTAAAGTTGAAACTTGATGAATCTTCGATTTTCAGAAGAGAGTTTGGGGTAAAGGTAATTATCTATGCATTATTTACATAAAGCTAATATTCTATTTTCTGAGTAAGAATGGAATCTCCTTGAATTAAAAAAAATAATAACATCAAGAAAAAATAACATGTAGTGTTGAGAGCGTGTGTTAAAATTCTGTAATTTAACATTTATGTATCCATAATAAATTCTGCTAAAATAATAAAGTTTCTATAGTAAATAATAAAAGGAGGAAAGTCAAGAATGTTGCTAATTGTCAAAAGCAGCATAGAATTCGTCAGGGAAGGTCTTACCTACATGCTAAGAGAAGTTTTAAGCAGACAAAAAAATTCTTTCAAAATAACACCAGGTAGGCATGTGATGCCTAAAATCCCCAGAGTGCTGATGCAGTGCAGAGTTGATGCAGTGCTGTGCTGAGGCAGGGCTGTGCTGAGGCAGTGCATTGTTGATGCAGTGAAGGCCTGAGTCAGGGCTGTGCTGAGGCAGTGCAGTGTTGATGCAGTGAAGGGCTGAGTCAGGGCTGTGCTGAGGCAGTGCAGTGTTGATGCAGTGAAGGACTGAGTGAGGGCTGTGCTGAGGCAGTGCAGTGTTGATGCAGTGAAGGSCTGAGTCAGGGCTGTGCTGAGGCAGTACAGTGTTGATGCAGTGAAGGGCTGAGTCAGGGCTGTGCTGAGGCAGTGCAGTGTTGATACAATGAAGAGCTGAGTCAGGGCTGTGCTGAGGCAGTGCAGTGTTGATGCAGTGAAGGGCTGAATCAGGGCTGTGCTGAGGCAGTGCAGTGATKATGCAGTGAAGGGCTGAGTCAGGGCTGTGCTAGGCAGTGCAGTGTTGATGCAGTGAAGGGCTGAGTCAGGGCTGTGCTGAGGCAGTGCAGTGTTGATGCAGTGAAGGGCTGAGTCAGGGCTGTGCT